>ONZH01005841.1:0-58799 GCA_900303285.1 Rhinella marina | reverse complement strand
AAGGTCAGGGCCCCTTTACTGAATTGAAATTGAAGAGTCATCAAATGCCCCCCTAACGGGGGAAGTTTCTTGTATAGAGGTATTTTTGAACCAAGTGTCAGAGGAGATTGAAACCCTCAAGACTTTTGGTTGCCCTTCAAATTGTCCATCTAATTTGACCACCGCTGCTGAACTACTTGCCAGGGATACTAGCATCATAATCAAACCGTCTGACAAGGGGGGCAACACGGTGGTTTTAGATACTCCTGAATATAAAAAGATGTGTTATTCACTGCTACACGATAGGAATACTTATGAAGTTTTGGACAGCGATCCTACCCGTCGATTCAAACAGGAACTTAGATGAAGCTAAGGGGAACTGTGTTATTACACAGGAGGAGTATGATTTCCTCCTTCCTCCTTTTCCTCGGATGTCTACCTTCTACTCCCTTCCCAAGGTACATAAGGGGACCAGGCCCCTTAAGGGTAGACCGATTGTTTCGGGGGTGGGTAACCTATGTCAAAATCTTGGTATTTACATTGATCGAGTCCTTACTCCATTTGTCACTGCCCTCCCCTCATACACACGTGACACGACAGATTTATTGAAAAGAGTTGAGGGACTTCAGCTGGAGGATCAATGTATCCTATGTAGCATCGATGTAGAGGCTTTGTATTCCTCATTTCCCCACGATTTGGGTCTAAAGGCGGTGGACCATTTTTTGCAGACGAGGGGTTGTCAGTACCGTGCCCACAGCCTGTTTGTTCTCCGTGTCCTTGAATTCACACTCACCAGAAATATATTCACCTTCAATAATAAACTCTACCACCAGCTCAGGGGCACTGCGATGGGGAGTCCGTGTGCCCCATCGTATGCAAACTTGTTCCTGGGCTGGTGGGAGGAGTCACTGGTGTTTTGTGATGAGGCTACGGTGACTGCATCACCTGTAGGGCTGTGGGCGCGGTATATAGATGACATTTTCATTTTGTGGAATGGAAGCCATCAGACCTTTCTTAGCTTCGTATCGTGGCTTAATCACAATCAGATCGGTTATGAAGTTTACATGTGAATCACATCCCCAGACCTTACCATTTCTGGATGTCCGCCTCACTAAGAATGGGAAAGGGGAATTGGATACCTCAATATATCGAAAGCCCGATTCCACCAATTCCCTCCTGAGATGGGAGAGTAGTCATCCTCTCCCTCTCAGGAGGGGTATCCCCAGAGGGCAATATCTTAGACTGCGGCGTAACTGTAGTCAAAGACAGGACTTTGTGACACAGTCAGCAGATCTGAGAGCTTGTTTTCGACAACAAGTATATCCAGACGGAGTACTGAGATCAGCTTATCAGTCAGCTTTGACATATGAACGTTCATCTTTATTGACACCTAGAGAACGTCCTCAATTAGAGACTAAATTTATTCGGTTCATTACCACTTTTGATAAGGGGGCTAGTCAGCTTAGACATATTCTCCATAAACATTGGAAAATACTTACCATGGACCCTGATTTACGTGAGGTGTTGGGAGAACACCCACAGATCACATATAAGCGGGGAAAATGCCTCAAGGACAAACTGGTACATAGCCATCTGGTGTCTACACCCTCACGGACTACCTGGCTCTCTCATCCTGTACTTGGTTGTTATCGTTGCAGTGGTTGTATAGCCTGCAAACATATGCAGTCTACTAAATCCTTCAGAAGCAATGTTACTGGAAGGACATACACCATCCGTCATTTCATCAATTGTCGGTCACGTGGTGTGATATATAGGCTTGTGTGTGAATGTGGGTTGGAGTATATTGGTAAGACCATTCGGGAGCTGAGGAGACGGGTGGGGGAACATCTTAATGACATTCGGCTTGAAAAAGATACTCCGATTTCCCGACATGTACACCAAGTGCATAATGGAAGTGCCAGATTGTCCTTTATGGGGATTGACTTGGTAAAACCCCCCTTACGTGGTGGTGATTGGGATAGGATCATTCTCCAGCGAGAGGCTAAATGGATCTACTATTTGAAAACCACTACCCCGCTGGGACTTAAAGGGAACCTGTCATCTCCGAAACACCCCCTGAACTAGAGTAAGCGGTGTATAGTGTAAGTGATGCTGAATCCGAATATGTAAGTTTTATCTTCATACTCGCTTCCATTCTGATGTTGTGCTCCCACAAACCTGCAGTAAAATGCACTCAGTGGACTCTTCTTTGAGTCGTCTCCATTATGTGAGTGAGCACCGGAGTCCAGTGAGTGCATTTTACTGCAGGTTTGTGGGAGCACAGCGTCAGAATGGAAGCGAGTATGAAGATAAAACTTACATAACCGGACTCAACGTCACTTAAACTATACACCGCTTACTCTAGTTCACGGGGTGTTTTGGAGATGACAGGTTCCCTTTAATGAACGCCTTAATTTTAGCTGTTTCGTTTAAGTGAGGTAATGTGTCCCAAAATCAACATTTCATTTGTCATGAATACATTTCTTATCTGTCATGATTGGGTTTTATATGGTCTGACTATATTTGGGGCCTCTTTTAATGTCAGTCCTAGTTTTTGATTTGGCTAGCAGTAGCCTTGACTGATTATATCCAACATTCATATATGAAGCAGGAGGGTTATTTTGTTAATAATGACTCTACATGGTCAATATTTGCGCATCCGTATTCTAACTATGTATATTTCTAGCCTTAAATGCTCTTTTCTGGCCACATGGCTACGTTACTAGGGACGCGTTGTCAGTATACCTACGTGTCAATGGGCGTTGCGACACTGACATACGCGCTATGCCCCTTATCTTACGTTGAATTGGCCCGCCTTCCCCTTGCGTCGCCCTGACGTAGTTCCGATCATGTGATTCGTCACGTGACCAGGTGGATGACGCATACGGGGGGATGGCCCTCTCTGGGAAGCGCGCGCTCCGTCCATCTTTAAATGCTGACTCAAACAGGTAATGTTCTGGTTATCAAACCCAGCGAACTTGTCCCATACGGAGGGACTCGACTGACCTTTCCAGCATTGCCAGTGTCAGCTGCCCCTATCATGGGTTATTTAATGCAGCGTTTTATGACACTGGTATTTAGCTGGGGTGTTTTTACTTGTTAGCCCACTGGCTGCTTGTAGTGTATTGGGACCTGAACCAAACCCCAATATTAACCCTTTATGTTCTAATATATCTTTTTCCCTAATCTTATTGCTATACTCCCTTGACGAGTCAATGTGACAGAAACGTGCCACGTCGGGAGTGGACCCTTTTTGGTTATTTTCCTTATTTTGAGGGTTAGGTCCGGGACACAGGGAGAGGCATCCGGACGGGGCCCCCAACCTTCATGGGTTGCCCCGTGTAGATAGGTAGGGCATGTGTAGCCCCGTCACCGTACATCATAGGGTGAGACTAGGTTTGTGCTCACTGCCCCACTGTGCTTTTTATTGAGTTATTATTCTTAATTTGCTTGTATCTCCTTTGGTCCCTACAGTCTCCCTCCTGGTACCATTGAGGACTACCACAAAAACGTGACTGCCTGGTTGGGTAAGATCGTTACTATATTTCATCATATTGTATGTGTGCATTTTTCTTAAAAATATTATCCAAGATGGTGCCTGTTGCTATTGGATGGAGACCTATTCTCTAAGCCCTGGTGCTAATGTATATATTATCTGTTTGTTTGAGCATATTTTGCATTCTATAGTCACTGTAGTATTACTATTGTGGACAACTGTTTTTAAGCAGAATTAAGTACAAGTTACATTGTAATTGAATTAATTAATGCACTCACCTGGTATTAATATCCTGGGAGCTCAATTATCTAAATTTTTGAGTGTTCTATAGGGATTTAAAATAAACTCCCTTTACTTTTTTTGTAACAACGGATGTAACATACATAGACTTTTGAACGGTTGTAATACGCTGTGCACCTAGCGTTACTGACAGGACACACTAGAGTTTTTTTGTCACCAAAAAAACAGAAAAGCAGACGTATTTCACAATGGACTTTGGTCTTTTTGGAACAGAAACAATCTTTCTACCTACCCAAATCCTATCTCTCTAATTTAATTCCCTCCTTGGGCAAATTAAACTGCAAACACAAATGAATAACTGTGGTCTAAATTAACGGTATTAAATGTAACAATGGATGTCAGCTACATTGAACTACTTTTGAACGGTTATAATAGGCTGTGCACCTAGCGTTACTGACAGGGCACACTTGGGTTTTTTTTGCCACCCAAAAAGAAAATGCACTAGGATTTTACAATGGACTTTTGTGTCTTTTGAACAATGATACTTACCCTGCCTATAGAAATTCTATCCTTACACAAGTCCCTCCTTGCGCTAATGTTATTCAGCAAGACGCAAAACACGTACTGCGGGCTTAACAGCAGAAATTATAGCAGAGTATGTCAGGAATATAGTATACAGAAAGTATCCTACAGCATGCAGCAGCAGCAGCAGCACATGTGGCATTAATGGCAGGCCACCCAAGTTTATTTTCACCACCTTTAAACACTTCAAAAATAATATTGCTTTGTGCCATATATAATAGCTCTTAAAAGGGCTTTTGTGTCTTTTTTGAGCGATTTCTATCCCTGCCTAGCCTGCTTTTCTCCTTACAATGTCTATCCTCCTTTCAACAGCAGCACATGTGTCGTTAATGGCAGGCCACCAAGCGCTATTTTCACCACCTTTAAACCCCCCAAAATTTAAAAATATTTCCTGCAGCCAGATATAATAGCCCTTAAAAGGGCTTTTGGGCCATTTTTAGCGCTTTCAATTTCTGCCTAGCGTGCTTCTCTCCCTACACTGTCTGTTCCTGCATGCAGCAGCTCTCCCTGTCTAACACTGGCCAGGTCACATGTCAGCAGGTGTTTTATAGCACCCGGTGACATGTGACCCGGCCAGCCAATCAGTGTAATGCCAGTAGCTAGGATGGCTACTGGCATTACACTGAATGCCATCCCTCCCCGCACGCTAATTGGCTAATTAGCGTGCAGGGAGGTGACTCGAGAATGGAGGTCCCGAGTACCGCCATGTGCAATAGTGTATTCGGCAGAACATGTTCGCTCAACACTACTCATTATTAAAGAGGCTCTGTCACCAGGTTTTAATACATAGGATAAAAGCCCTTAATTTGCCAATTATCCACGTACCTGTATTGCAGAGTATAGCGCAGCGGCTGTGCAGAAAAGTGAAATTTAAAAATTATGCTAATGAGCCTTCGGAGCACCGTGGGGATGGCTCTTTCCTCCTGAGCACCGCTTCTTCACCGCTCCCCCGGGCCCGAGGCTTTCCCCCATGCTTCAGCGCCGTCACTTCCCTGAACCCGGAATTGACGGCGCGTGCGCAGATGAATGGAAGCCCTTGCAGTGTTCGGCACTGCAAGCGCTATTGCGCATGCGCTGGCCCCGATCCTGCTGCGCACGCGCGGGATTTCAGCGCTAGGCCAAACGGTCTAGCGCTGTCAGTCAATTTAAAGAGGGGCGTGCACTTAGGCATGGGGGAGAGCCTCGGGCCCGGGGGGGCAGTGAAGAAGCGGTGCTCAGGAGGAAAGAGCCCGCCCCCCGGTGCTCCGAAGGCTCATTAGCATATTTTTTAAACTTCACTTTTCTGCACAACCGCTGCGCTATACTCTGCAATACAGGTATGTGGATAATTGGCAAATTAAGGGCTTTTAACCTATGTATTAACCCCCTCGCGCCCAGCGCCGCTACTTACCGCCATCGGCGGCGTCTTCCTGGTTGATTAGATGCCGTGATCACACGTGATCACGGCATCTAGTTGCGTTTCAACCCGGAAGCATTCGCTTCCGGGTGGTGTACAGACACCCCGTGTGGCCAATCGGGGTGTCTGTACACCATATGAAAACTGTAATCCTCGCTGGTGAGGATTACAGTTTTCAAAGTGCAATTCTTATTCTGGCCACTAGATGGCAGGCCAGGATAAGAAATGAGCAACTCATGGATTTCTGAGTCTATAAAATCCATAATTGCTCATAAAGAAAAAAAAAAAAAGCCACAATATATAAGCCCATATTTGAGCTTTCTAATAGTAAAAAAAAATTAAAAAAAATGTTAAAAAATATATAAAAAATAAAAAAGATGTAAAAGTTCAAATCACCCCCCTTTCCGTTTAAGTAAAAAATAAATACCTAAATAACAATAAATATAGACATCATGGGTATCACCGTGACCGAAAACGCCCGTACTTTTAAAATATAAAAAAAAAAATTCCAATACGGCGAATTGTGTGGCGGAAAAAAGCGTCCAAATGGCGATTTGCCGTTTTTTGTCGCTTTTTTTTTCTAAAAAAAATTAAATAAAAAGTGATCAAAAAGTCATACACACCCCAGAATGGTATCAATAAAAACTTCAGATCGTCCCGCAAAAAATGAGCCCCCATACAGCTCTTTACACATAAATACCAAAAAGTTATAGGGGTCAAGATTTGACAAGGAAAAAAAAAAAAAAAAGGGCAACTATCTAATTATTTTATCACTATGAAAACGCAGGAAAAACTATACATATTAGGTAGTGCCGGATTCGTACTGACCAGTAGAATGAAAGTAACGGATCAGTTTTAATGGACATCGAACGCTGTAAATAAGAAACCCGTAGAACTGTAGCGGAATAGCGTTTTCTTTGCAATTTAACCCGGTTTGGAATTTTTTTCCCGCTTCCCACTACACCGTATGCAATATTAAATGGTGGCGTTGGAAAGTACAACTTGTCCCACAAAAAACAAGCCCTCATACAGCTATGTGAACAGAAAAATAAAAGAGTTATGGCTGTTTGAAGGCAGGGAGCGCAAAACGAAAATGCAGAACCGAAAAAAGCTCCGGGGGTGAAGGGGTTAAAATACATAGGTTAAAACCTGGTGACAGAGCCTCTTTAAGCGTTTCCTTCTACAAGGACAAGAAAACTGTGTCTTAACAAAATTGCCCTTGTTAGATGGCTGACTTTGTTAAGGTATTGAGGGTGCTCAATAGGGAGACCACCTAGCCTGCATGAGGAATATTTTAGTGCAACTGATGACTCTTTTCTAGTGAGGTATCATGCCTCTCTCAATACTTTTGATTCATGTACAATTGATTAGCAAATCAGAAGAAATTAAAAAAAAAATGTTATTTCTAAATTACAGAATTTTACCAAGACCCAGATGTGAAGGCAGAAACACATATCTACTGTGGTGATTTTACAGTTTTTTTGTTTTATGTTATCTAGATTTGAAAATATAATGTACTGTGCACATGACAACCAGGGTTTAGTATCAGGTACCAGTCTCATAACAAGAAGTCTCATAACTGAGATCCCCAGTGCATCAGTGGGCTCATCTAGGCAATGGATGGAAAAGGGGATGAATTGTTGTACTGTTTCTATTGTAATCTATGAAAGTTACTGAATGAGTTTTTACAGTCTAAAGAAGTTCAGCAGCGCTCACCTGCTAATCACCTAGGAAGCACGGAAATGCCTGGGACCAGACAAACAAGGCAGCGTGAAAATGAAAAAAATAAATCCGTCTTCCAATAAAAGCGATAAATCCATGATCCAAAACGCTTAGACATTGTTTGTACATTGTGTTTATTGAATCTTACAGCTTGGAGAAATAAAGGTAATTGCTTTTATTGGAAGCTGTATTTATTTTCTTCATAGAAAGAGTTAAGTACTGTGTCCAGTCTACCCTTACTTTTTCTTGTTGGTTTACCACACATATCCTTTTATAGGAAAGCCATCTTATGACATAGTATCTCAAAATCATGTTTTTCATTTTTTAAGTAAGCTAGTAATCTTGTGCAACAAATCTGATATGTTGAGTCAAAAGAGAAAGCAAGGAAGGACACATGTATAAGCAAGTGCTTTTCATTTATTTTCCAAAATAGCAAAAGCAGGAAGTATGAGAGCACTAGCCATATTCTCATGTTTAATCCCTTCCCACCCAGTGTCGTGCATGTATGGCACAGGGTGGGTCTTTAAAGATGGCACACACTCATGAATAATCTGAGTTTGCCACACATACAGTAGTTTCCTGTGGAGACCCTGACTGTGGCAGGACTCTATAAGAAACTAGGGGAAGTTTCACAGATTCCAATGCTAATGCATTAGGGTCAATGAAAGAAGCAATCTGATTATTGCGTGTTCAAGTTCCCTAGGGGAACTATAAGACTGTAGAAAATTGTTTCTAAAAACATTAAAAAATATAGAAATTCTAATCATCCCCTTTTCTCTAAAAATATTTATCCCACATGACAAACAGGAAAACAGAAAAAAGTCAAAGAGGCTTATTCCTCATGTTTTGGTCACTTCACCTCCCACAAAACATTGAATAAAAAGTGATCAAAAAGTCATACACAACCCAGTGGTATCAATTAAAATTACATATCATCCCACAAAACACGAGCCCTCAACAAAGTAAACATAACTACAAAAATATTATAGGGGTCAGAATGTGACAATGAAAAAAAAATAACATTTTTTTTCTCTGTTATTTTTCCCCCAGTATTAAAACGCAAGAAAAACTATACAAATGGGAAATAAATGTAATCGTACAGACCCGGAGAATTAAAGTAGTCTAGGTCTAGGTCTAGAATTGTGATTTTTTCAATTTCACCCCATTCAGAAGGTGTTAATTTAACAAACATTGCATTTTGGTTGTTTTTGAGTACATTAACTTCAATAGAAAAAAAAAACTTTAATACTAGAGATGAGCGAACATGCTCGTCCGAGCTTGGTGCTCGTTCGAGCATTAGGGTATTCGCATATGCTCGATACTCGGATGAGCATATCGCGATCCTCGAGGAAATGGCAACTTCCTCTTCCTGCATGTTAGGCACCTTTTCTCAGCCAATCAACATGCAGGAGAGTCTTTGGTACCTCCTAGCATTACGTGGGGCCCCTACAAGTCGATAGCAGGGATTGGCTGGCCAGATCAGATGACCTGGGAATATAAGAATCTGGTCCCACGCTGCTCGCGTCAGACGCCACCTGCATGAGATTAAGGATAGAGCTGCTGTCTGTCACGGAGAGTGTTAGGGCCTGAATTTAGATGTTGGTTAGGCAGGAATCATGCACAAAGAACCCTTCTAAGGGCTACAAGCACCTTTTTTTTGGTCTTCTACTGGCTGCTGGCTGGGACTTGTAGTGCAGCGCCCCGCCATCTTGGCTGCACACTGTGCACAGCGACTGGTGGCAGAAGGGACAGCACGTGGTCCACACAGTCCCAAAAGAAATTGCCCAAAGTCCTCTCAGTACTCATTTTTGCTGCTGCTCCTACTGTACCTTGGCTTGCTGGGATCTGTAGTGCAGTCCAGGGAATACATTTTTTCTCTCATTTCTATACACTACAGTCCAGTTAACAATTATGTAGTGTGCTGTACAGTAGCGTCAGTCTAGAGAATGTTTTTTCTCTCAGTTATATATATTACAGTGCAGTGAACAAGTCTGTAGTGTGCTGTACAGTAGCGTCAGTCTAGAAAATACGTTTTTTCTCTCAGTTATATATACTAAAGTCCAGTGAACAATTATGTAGTGTGCTGTACAGTAGCGTCAATCTAGGGAATAAGTTTTTTCTCTCAGTTATATATACTACAGTGCAGTGAACAAGTCTGTAGTGTGCTGTACAGTAGCGTCAGTCTAGAAAATACGTTTTTTCTCTCAGTTACATATACTACAGTCCAGTGAACAATTATGTAGTGTGCTGTACAGTAGCGTCAGTCTATAAAATACGTATTTTCTCTCAGTTATATATACTACAGTCCAGTGAAAAAATGAGTGGTTTGCGGTACAATAGCGCCATTTAAAGACTACGTTTTTTCCTCTTATTTATATATACTACAGTCCAGTGAACAATTCTGTAGTGTGCTTTACAGCAGCATCAGTCTATAAAATACAAATTTTCTCTCAGTTATATGTACTACAGTCCAGTGAAAAATGGAGTGGTTTGCAGTACAATAGACGCCATTTAAAGACTACGTATTTTCTCAGTTATATGTTCTGCAGTCCAGTGAAAAATGGAGTGGTTTGCGGTACAATAGCGGCCATTTAAATATGAAGTTAGTCATGTGCGCAAAAGTCCTAACACGCAAGAATTCCCTTTCCTCAATAGGCTGACTCTCCATTTCCTCCTCCTCCAACTTCTCCTCTTCAGCCCATACACGCTCAACAGATAAGAAGGAATGAACATAGGTACCCTCTTCAGTCTCGCCAACTTTCTCCTCCTCTTCCTCCTCTTCCTCCTCATCCTCCTCCTCTTCATCCAATACGCGCTGAGAAACAGACCTGAGGGTGGTCTGGATATCAAGCAACGTATCTTCTTCCCCCATCTCCTGTGACAAGCGCAAAGCCTCTGACTTCATGCTGAGCAGTGAGTTTTTCAGCAGACAAAGCAGCGGGATGGTGAGGCTGATAATGGCGGCATCGCCGCTGACCATCCGTGTTGACTCCTCAATCTTGCTTAACACCTGACAGACATCAGACATCCACGTCCACTCCTTATTGTAGACTTAAGGAAGCTGACTAACCTGACTACCAGTTCTGGTGGAAGTTGTCATCTGGCAGTCTACAATCGCTCTGCGCTGCTGGTAAACCCTGGCTAACATGTGTAATGTGGAATTCCATTGTGTGGGCATGTCGCACAACAGTCGGTGAGCTGTCAGTTGTAAGCGCCGTTGCACTGCCCTGAGAGTGGCAGCATCTGTGGTTGACTTGCGGAAATGCGCACAGATGCGTCGCACCTTGGTGAGCAAATCAGACAAATTGGGGTAGGTCTTGAGGAACTGCTGAACCACAAGATTGAACACGTGGGCCAGGCAGGTTTTATATGCAGTGTTTATATGGGTTTTTGTTACTTTGGGAAATAGTATTGGTGTATAATGGCACATGTGTGAGTCTGCCGAGTTGCAGAGCCGCCACCAGGTTACGTCCGTTGTCACACACAACCATGCCTGGTTTGAGTTTCAGCGGCGCCAGCCAAAGATCGGTCTGTGCCGTGATGCCCTGTAACAGCTCTTGGGTGGTGTACCTCTTGTCACCTAAGTGCTGCTGCACCTAGAGCTACCGACTGAAGGCGCCGAGCTCACAGATTGTATTTGAGACTTAGGAGGAGGAGGAGGCATAATAAGTTTGAGAAACCGTGACCGAGGTAGGCCCTCAATCCTCGGTGTGGGCAGTACATGAGCGGCCCCAGGGTCAGACATGGTCCCAGCCTCCACCAAGTTAACCCAATGTGCTGTCAGGGAGATATAGTGTCCCTGCCCGCCAGCACTTGTCCACGTGTCCGTGGTTAGGTGGACCTTCTCAGTAACCGCGTTGGTCAGGGCACGGATGATGTTCTCTGACACGTGCTGATGTAGGGCTGGGACGGCACATCGTGAAAAATAGTGGCGGCTGGGGACCAAGTACCAAGGGACAGCCACCGCCATCATGTTGCGGAAAGCCTCAATCTCTACCAGTCTATAGTGCAGCATCTCCAGGCTCAGCAGTTTGAAAATGTGGATGTTTAGGGCTTGTGCATGTGGGTGGGTGGAATTGTATTTCAGTTTGCGCTTGCGCTCCAATGTCTGATGCAAAGACAGCTGAATGCTGTGCTGGGACACATTGGTGTAGGGTGTGGAGGATCGTGGAGGTGAAGGGGTGGTTGTAGGGTGGGAGGTGCTCATGCCGGGGTCCTGGGCGGGGGGGTTGACTCGCAAAGCCAGCATGTCACACAGGGGAAGTAGCAGTGGTGCACACCACAGTCCGTTGGTCATCCTCACTTTCTTTAAAGAGCCTCCAGATCTGCGAACATCTAGGCCTCGGCACGGGAGCTTCACTCCATGAAACAGTTGCTGATCTACTTGCTCTGGCCCTGCTTCTCCCTCTGGCCACCGCACTGTCTCTTCCAACCTGTTCTGGTGCTGCACTTGCTTTCCCCTCAGAAGCACTGTCTTGACTAGGCTTACCAACCCAGTTCGGGTCAGTCACCTCATCATCCACCTGCTCTTCCTCCGATTCCTCACTCTGCTCCCCCCTGGGACTTACTGCCCTGACAACAACGTCAATGTCTGACAACCGTGTCTCATCATCATCATTATCATCCGACACCTCTTGACGCACTACTTGCACTAAGTCCACACTCTCATCACCCACAGACTGCTAAAGTTCTAAAGTTTGGGCATCGGGACAGAGCAACTGCTCAGGTTGCTGTTGAGCAGTGGTTTGTGTCTCTGGGTAGGGTCCTGAAAAGAGTTCCTGTGAGTATGCCGTATCTGAAACCATATTTTCCATGTGGGGGGCAGGCTGGGGGGAAGGACGTTGAGCTGGAGGAGCCAGAGGTCTACTCCCTTGGCTAGCGTGGGTGGATTGTGTGGAAGACTGGGTGGTGGATAAATTATTGGACACATTATCCGCTATCCACATTATCACCTGTTTGCACTGTTGTGGTTTCAATAGTGGTGTACCACGTGACCCTGTAAGTTACAAGATAAAGCTAGGGAGCGAAACTCTGCGGCGTTCCACTGCTCCCTTATCAGTAGGTACTGTGTCACCCTGCCCAGGACCACGGCCTCTGCCTCCCTACATCACTTGGACGCCCACGTCTTCGTCCTTGACCCTTAGCCCTTGGGTTCAAAATTTTGTGTAATCACTAAACTGTAGATTTAATATCTGAGGCCAAAAATGTATTCTCTAGACTGTGGCTAGTTTACCACACACCACAGAATTTTTCACTGGACTGCATTAAATGTATCTGAGAGAAAAAGCGTATTCTCTAGACTGCGGCTAGTGTACCGCACACCACACAATTTTTCACTGCACTGTAGGATATATAACTGAGAGAAAAAATGTATATTTTGTAGACTCCGGTTAGTGTGCAGCACACGACAGAATTTTGTACTGCACTGTAGGATATATGAATGAGAGAAAAAATGTATATTTTGTAGACTCTGGCTAGTGTGCAGCACACAACAGAATTTTGCACTGCACTGTGGTATATATGACTGAGAGAAAAAAACGTATATTTTCTAGACTCCGGCTAGTGTGCAGCACACAACAGAATTTTTCACTGAATTGTAGTATATATGACTGAGAGTAAAAACATATATTTTCTAGACTTCGGTTAGTGTGCAGCACACGACAGAATTTTTCACTGCACTGTAGTATATATGTGTCACCATCCAGCAGTATTCTAAAGTGGCTGCTACTAGGAGAACTACGGTACCTGGTGCAGCTAGTCAGGTGAATAAGGTTCCAGGTGCTGTGGTTAATCAGGACTTGGCTGCTGGAGCTCCTGGGATAGGTTCTGAAACCTGTCAGTCATGGGCTTCTCGTCTCAGGGTCTGGTCGCAGGCCTTAAGCAGCTGAGAGCAGCTCAGATCTTTGCTAGTGGTTGTTTGTCTGTTTGCAGCATCACACAAGCTTCGTTTGGATTTGGATTTGTACTTGGATTTTCGGACTGTGACCTCGACTTTGATTTTTGGATTCTCCTCTGGCTTTTGACGTGATATCTTGTTTCTGACCTGGACCGCTTGACCTGTTTTTGCCTGACGATTTTTGTGTACCTTTGTGTTGTTTGCAGCTCGTCTGTCTCGTTTGTCCCCAGTGTTTGACTGGGTTGACCTACAATTCCTTCCCTGCTTATAACTTAGGTTTTGTTCTTTTTGTTAGTTTACTGCCTTTTTCTGTCATATCTGTTTTCCCTTCTTCGTCTTATTCTGTGCACTGAGATAGGAAGGGAGCGGCTCCTAGTTGTCGATTCACGAATTTAGCGTGCTTAGGCAAAAGGCAGGGACAGAGGTGAGTTCAAGCTCAGGGTTCTCACTCATCTTTCCCTGTCCTGACAATATGACTGAGAGAAGAAATGTATATATTCTAGACTCCGGCTAGTGTGCAGCACACAACAGAATTTTTCACTGCACTGTAGTATATATAACTGAGAGAAAAAACGTATATTTTGTAGACTCTGGATAGTGTGCAGCACACAACAGAATTTTTCACTGCACTGTAGTATATATGATTGACAGAAAAAACGTATATTTTCTAGACTCCGGCTAGTGTAACGCACACCACACAATTTTTCACTGGACTGTAGTATATATAAGTGATAGAAAAACATTTTTTCTAGACTGCGGCTACTGTACCACACACCACAGAATTGTTCACTGAACTGTAGTCACTGCCATTCTGTGTCAGGCTAAATTTTTGGGTGGTTCAGCTGCTATGTTGGTCTAACCAAGCCACTCTGGGGTTTACCGTCAAGTTGTAAACTGCAATCTCAGTCTTAACAAGTCATCCTGGGGTTTTACCCCATGCTGTAAACTGCAATCTCAGTCAAACTTTGTAATTTAGGGGTTCACCACCAAGGTGTGCTAGACTACAATTTTAGCGGGTTCACCTGCAATCTCAGTCATAGACTGTCATTCAGGGGTGCACCACCATGCTTTTTTAAACCATTTGTTTCTGAGCGTCACCTCCAGGCTCTCACCCACAATTTTTTGGAGGCTTGCCACTGCACTGTCAGCCAAAATTGTCTTCAGGGTCACCGGCGGCCTCTCCAACAACAACTACAAGGATGGTTAGTACCAGGCCCTGGCACACAAACATTGTCTTGAGGGGCACTAAAAGGCTCTGCACCCATCCACGTGTGGAGACTAATAGGTGGGTGCAGTGTGCGTCTTAGCCCATCTTGAATTAGGAAAGCTGGGCACTGTGCTTGGAGGTCTACTGTGGACATGGTGGGTGGGTGGTGGGTGCGTGTTTGCCCGTCTGGGATGGGGAGAGCTGGGCACTGTGCTGGAAGAACTTTGTGTACGCTGTGGACTACTGGGTGGGTGCGGAGAGGGAGACGCTTATGTCTGCGTCGTGGGGCGGGGTATAGGACAGCAGTGCCAGCATGAGCAGTGGTGTCACCCGCTGGCGGCGATGGACCTTCGTTGCACCTAGTTGGGTGCTTTCCTAACATGTGCCAGTGCATGTGCCTTGCCCATATTGGTCTGGGTCAGCACAATTGTCTTGAGTGTCACCACCAGGCTGTTGCCCAGAATTTGGCGTAATGGTACGATTAGGCAGCCTCAGAGGCATCCATGCATGCTGCCCCTGCTGTTTCCTGTCCATTTCCGTGGTGTTTCCATCATTTTCTGAGGTTTCCAGGTTTTCACGCAACCTTCCCTATGCAGAGCTTTGGTCCCCTGCAAAAAATGCTCGAGTCTCCCATTGACTTCAATGGGGTTCGTTATTCGAAACAAGCACCCGAGCATCCGGAAAAATTCGACTCGAATAACGAGCACCCGAGCATTTTAGTGCTCGCTCATCTCTATTTAATACCCACATACGTAACCTTGAAATTCAAAGCAATACCCAAGCAACTTAATTTAAAAACAATTTAACCCTCTGGTCCTTACACATGGACAAGCTCTGGGTTAACAGATTCTTCTCCTTCTCCTCTTCAACTCCTTTGACCTCCCTGATTTTAGTACCAAGATTGATCTTGCAAAAACTTTTTGCTTATCTGCTTGGAAGTACTGTGTTTATATAGACTATACTTCTTGGCACTTTTAAGTACCTGATCTGCATGGATTATTATAAGCAATTCATACATAATAATACCCATGAGAAATGAAAGTTAAAGTTCACAAAATGCTAGCAACTTTTTTTTCTCTCAGAACATAATCTATTGTGTTCTATATAACGTTCAAATTGACTTGTGCACTTTCAAGCAAACCTCTAACATTTCACGTCTTTGCAAATTAGTATTCAGTTGTACCTAATAAGGTCTAAAGTAATAAATGCCCTGTGGTTAGCTACCTGAAGCAATGCAGTTACTGTTTTGTATAATAATCCTTGTTCCAGAGTTCCTGTCTTAGAGAGTAGAAAATTGAACACATTGATCTAGCCTTAATTTCAATGCTCAGTGACTCCACTAAACCTTCCAGTTAATCAAGAAGTGAAAAAATGTATGTTTTAAAATAAGGTCATCGTATGTAGTAATGATCACTTGCATAGAGTATACTTCAAGATTTATATATGACAACTGAGTATAGTTTATTCCTGCCTATAAAGAAACATTTACCGACTGACTTGTACTGTTCCTTCCCCATATTTTCCTAATTGTTAATGGAGGAAAAAGCTACATTACATGCAGCAATCAATTCCACTGTAAGGGGATCAGTGGCAGCTACTATCATCGCTCACCCTCATATATTTTCATTGTTTCTAGGCAGTAGATCACTGTTTACACAGCATAATCTGATGCCTATAAACAATACAATGTGCTCATACAAATCCTAGAAACTAATATACTGTCGTCGGGCATACAATACTCATGCAGATTTTTCTGTCTCTCTGATGATAAAGAGCACCCCAAAGAGTACCTCTCAAGGCCAATCAACCAAATAAGACAAGATTTTCTTGCGATATTCTGGTTCTCTTGTTATGCTAGAAAGAGAACTAGCTTACATGTTTCACTAAGAGAGGTGTAAGTAGGGATGATCAAGCATCAAGGGTTCGGGCACCCAGATCCGAACACGGACTTTGTTGATGTCTGTGTTTGGGTTTGGTGTTCAGATGCTGAATAAAGTTTACTGAAAGGTTGCAATGTAGCCAACCAACAAGCTTTTTAGCTGCAGGCACTTGTAAGCCATCACAGTCATGTTTAGTATTGACATGACTGTGATTGGCTGGCACAGACACGTTAATTCTGTGTCTGACCTATAGCCATTTTTGGGGTGAAATACACCTCTTTTTCATCCATGACATAAAAATACAAAAGTTCATCTGGCTGTTATTTCTGTGTGTGACACACACCTTCCTTGCACCCGTGACACAGAAATACAATAGTTAATCTGTCTGTTAATTTTGTTTGTGACCTATAGCCATTTTTTGGGGTGAGATACACCTCATTTGCATCTGTGACATGGAAATAAAATAGTTGATCTGTCTGTCAATTTTGTGAATGAGGAGAGCATCAAATAATGGATGTGACCGTAGACGTGGTGCTGCTGGAGTTTGAGCTCCTGCTGCAGGGAGAGGATGTTGTTGATCTGTGAAAGCTATGCGCCCAAATGAAACACTTTCCTCTGGTGCACGCAGGCAAAAGGATGGTCAGTGTCATTTTGTAGGCTTGAATACCGCTGTCAGAATGGTGAGGCCAGAACAAGTAGAGGTGGTATTAGATTGGATGGCTGACAGTGCCTCCAGTTCCTTCATATTGTCTTCCACCCAGTCCCCTGTGCGGTTGGCACCGGCGGCCATCATCATCTGTCTACCATCTTAACCCCTTGCAAGTCAGCCAAGCAGTCTGAGCACCAAGTCATGCAGCAGTCACTTATGCTTTTTGATGTCTCTGCTGGTGGGGTTTCCATGGGACATCCACCTATCCCTGCCTCAGAAGTGGAAGTGATTGAGTGCACTAATGTCCAACCACTTATGTTTGAGGATGAGGATGTGGAAGGACCACTGCAGCATGTCTCTGGTGAAGACTGGTGTCAACTGCTGCAGCTTTCTGTAGTGTACAGACCGGCCAGGAGGGCAGGAGTGAGGAGTGGGTGGAAGATGATGTGGAGGATGATGAGATCCTAAACCCCACATGGAATGAAGGTCATCTGAGTGACATGTGCAGTTTGGAGGAAGAGGTGGTGGTCATGCAGCACTACCCGCAGATCACAAGAGGGAGCAGAGTGTAAAACCACAGTGGCTGGTCCCTAGCCAGTATGCCTGCTACTACCCACTGCACTGAGGAACAGAGCACAACAAAGGAGTTGCAGGCAATGTGCTGACAATAACACATGGGTGGTGTGCACACTGTGAAGTCAGACCCTGAAGCGACGTGTAAATGTTCTAAACTTGAGCATCACCTGCATGACCAGGCATCTAAATGCAAAACAGGAGCTGAAGTGGAGTGGACACCTGAAATACCATTAAAGATCTGAGGCTCCTCCTGATGCCTTTGCTGCGGTCTCGGCCTCTTCTTCTGACTCTCAAGCAACAGGGACACCAGGCTCCCAGCAAAGAGAGGATATGACTGCACAACCACCACCAGCAGTGTCACCAAGCATCTCCACATTGTCCCATGGAAGCGTTCAGCTGTCCATCCCCCAAACACTGGAGATAAATAAGAAGTACCCCCTACCCACCCACAAACCCTGGCCCTGAATGTCAGCATTTCCAAATTCCTGGCCTTTGAAATTCTGCTATTCTGTCTGATACAGACACTTTTAAAAACCTTATGATGGTGGCTGTCCCACACTATGTGGTTCCCAACCACCACTTTTCCAGGTGGACCATCCCTGCCTTGCATGAAAGAGGTGTGTGCTGTGCCACATCAGTGGCAAGCTCCATATAACCACCGATACGTGGACCAGTAAGCATCGGCAGGGACATTATATTTCCATAACTGCTCACTGGGTAAATGTAGTGGTGTAGTGGTACATAAAGTGTCCGGAAAGGTTTTAGACAGGGTCTCAGCTCTCTAGCATGTACCGTTCTTGAGATATTTTCCAAAAATGCAAATACGGCACCATCACATGATCGGTATTAGCCAATAGAAGCTTGCAGGTCTTTCACTCATATCCTAACTGCATACAAACAGTCACATGATCCTTATTGGGCAATAGAAGCTCGCAGGTCAATCTTGACATACACAGTTTTCTGCCAGGTTTCCATAACAACTTAGCCATTTTTCTTCACTGCTATAGCTCACAGTTAAAGGGATGGGGCACTGTGGAGGTCACAGTTAAGAGGATGGGGTGCTGTGGAGATCAATGTTAAGGGGCAAGGTGCTGTGGAGGACACAGTTAAGGGAATGGGTGCCGTGGAGGTCACTGTTACAGGGGAGGGGCACTGTGAAGGTCACTGTTAAGGGGGTGGGTCACTGTGAATGACATTGTTAAGGGGACAGGCCTCTGTTAATGGAGCAGGCTGCTGTGCTGGTTACAGTTAAGGGGGGTGGACCACTGTGGAGGTCACAGTTCAGGGGTGGGGTGCTGTGGACAGTCAGTGTTAAGGGGGTGGGCTGTAGTGGAGGTCACTGTTAGGGGGCAAGGTGCTGTGGAGGTCACATTTTAAGAGAACTAGGCACTGTGCAGGTTATTGTTAAGGGGTGGGCCACTGTGAAGGTCAATGTTTAGAGGGTGGGACGATTTGTAGGTCACTGTTAATGGGGCAGGATGCTGTGGAGGTCGCTGTTAATAGGGCAGAGTTCTGTGGGGGGGGCAATGTTAAGGTGGTGGGCTACTGTGGAGATCACTCTTAAAGAGGTGGGGTGCTAAGGAGGTCACATTTGGCATGGTTCTGTAGAGTCACCGTTAAGGGGACAGGCCACTATGTAACATAGTAACATAGTTTATAAGGCTGAAAAAAGACATCTGTCCATCTATTTCGTCCTGTTATCCTGCAAGTTGATCCAGAGGAAGGGAAAAAAAAGGTAGGTGAAGGAGAGGCTAATTTTCCCCACTTTAGGGAGAAAAGATTCCTTCCCGATTCCAATCAGGCAATCAGAATAACTCCCAGGATCATCAAATGCTCTCTAGTAGCTATAAAATGTTATATTTTTACACTCCAGAAATACATCCAGGCCCCTCTTGAACTCTTTTAGTGAACTTACCATCACCACCTCCTCAGGCAGAGAGTTCCATAGTCTCACTGCTCTTACCTCAAAGAATCCTCTTCTATGTTTGTGTACAAAGCTTCTTTCCTCCAGATGCAGAGGATGTCACGGTCACAGTCCTGGGGATAAATAGATAATGGGAGAGATCTCTGTACTGGCCCCTGATATACTGTACTCTTGATAATCTTTCAGGGTATTGTAGTCCACCCATTCCAGTTATTACTTTAGTTTCCCTCCTGTGAACCCTCTCCAGCTCTGCTATGTCTACCTTGTTCACAGGAGCCCAGAATTGTGCACAATACTCCATGTGTGGTGTGACTAGTAGATTTGTAAAGTGACAGAACTATGTTCTCATTGTGGGCATCTATGCCGCTTTTGTTGCAACCCATTATCTTATTGGCCTTGGCAGCAGCTGCCTGACTTTGGTTTCTACAGCTGTTCCCTTTCCATGTCGATGTTACCCAGTGTTTTACCATTTAGTATGTACTGGTGACTTGCATTATTCCTTCCCACATGCATAACCTTACATTTATTAGTGTTAAAGCTCATCTGCCACTTATCTGCCCAAGCCTTCAATCTATCTAGTATCTACCCTTCTGTAGCAGTATACTGTCCTCTTCCATGGAAATTACTTTACACAGTTTAGTGTCATCTGCAAAAATTGATATTTTACTGTGCAAGCCTTCTACAAGATCATTAATAAATATATTAAATAGGGCCAAATACTGACCCCTGTGGTACCCCTGCGGTGACCCAATCTGAGTGTGTACCATTAATAACCACCCTCTGTTTTCTATCACTGAGCCAGACAGACATTTTCCCCAGACCAAGCATTCTCATTTTATAAACTAACCTTTTTTATGGTAGTGTCAAATGCTTTGGAGAAATCCAGATATATGACATCCATTGATTCGCTGCTGTCAAGTTAAGGACTTACCTCCTCACAGAAACTGATTACGTTAGTTTGACATGACCGATCCCTCATGCAGCCATGCTGATATGGAGTTATTTGCTTATTTTTATTGAGGTACTCCAAGATAGCATCTCTTCAAAAACCTTCAAACAGTTTAGGGCTCGTTCACATCACCGTTTTGCATTCCGTTATCAGACGGAAACGGAAACGTCTGAGAACGGAAAGCAACGTAAGGGACATGTTTCCATTATTATAACGGATCCATTAGTTTTTTCCTCTAATAACGGATCCGTTTGTTCCTTTATGTTTCCGTTTTTGCTGTCCGTTAATGGATCCTTTTTTTAAATTTTTTTTTTTAACAAGTGTGTGTGTTTGGACAGGCATATAATGTCCTCCATTAGTCCTTGTTAAATTTGTGAGCTGTGTGGTGGAAGTGTTTTGAGTTTGCGGAAACCATGTTACCAGCTCATCAGATGTTTGACCTTGAAAATGGAATATGGCTTAGTCTGTGGAGTCGTAGACGTCGGCGGACACGTCAGCGCTTCTGGGTTCATCCCATTAATTCTTTGCGAATGACTCGGGGTGCGTTTGGTGTCCTTTACCCGGAGCTGCGGCAGCATCCCGAAAAGTTTATGGCTTACTTTCGGATGACCATCCAGTCATTTGATGATCTTCTGGGGAGGGTGAGGCATAGGCTCCATCGCCAGAATACAAGGTTCCGGAGATGTGTGTCCCCAGAGGAGAGAATTATGGTGACTATACGGTAATTATCTTCCATGGCATTTAAATCCATTTTTTTTTCCTTAAATGTTTAACTGTGTATTTGACATGATTTTTTTTTATGATTGTTCAAATGCCATTGCCCAGTGGCGTAAGTACAACTGACTGGGCCCCACAGCTAATTTTTAATAGGGCCCCCCCCCAGCAACTTCTTTGCCACCCCCAACTTATATGCAACCTCTACTCCTGTGTCTAATAAAGATATAACTGTAAGGCAAGCCATTCCTACTACAGTGTCACTGTATATAATATCATTGTATAATACTGTTGAGGGGCCCCTGGTAATAAATTCTTTTAGTCTTCCTCCTTATGGGGGCCCTTTGTGGGTCTGGGGCCCAAAGCAGTCGCTTCCCCTGCTTCCCCTATAGCTTACGCCCCTGCCATTGGCTTTGCCTCAAGTCACATATCTGTAGAGGTATGTCTTTGCTTTGCGTGCGCCTGCTCTTCTTGAGAGTATGAGCGCACAGCGTCATTGTTTGCTATTCCACCCTTGCCATCGTGATTGCGCAGCTGTACATTGAGACACTGTACTTATTCACTATCAATGTGGATGTGATAAGCTCTTTTTTTTTTTTTTGTTATTTTTTAGTATTTTTGTTTTGGATAACATTCAATATGTTTATGTATGTATGACTTTATGGCAATCATATTTGTTCTGATGTTGTTTATTTGCATTTTTTAAAAGATTCCTTGCCCCCGGGGAGAGTTTTGCCAGCCTCCATTATTCCATTATCAGTTTCATCTTGGCAAATCCACTATTTCCTACATTGTCAAGGATACCTGCAAGGCACTGTGGGCTTGCCTGCATGGCGACGTTATACCAGAACCCACCACTGTGGACTGGAAAGAAATTGCGAAAACTTTTTGG
Organism: Rhinella marina; assembly: GCA_900303285.1. Taxonomy (NCBI): domain Eukaryota; kingdom Metazoa; phylum Chordata; class Amphibia; order Anura; family Bufonidae; genus Rhinella; species Rhinella marina. The sequence continues at coordinate 36,697 of ONZH01005841.1, read as the reverse complement.
GAAATAACCCAGTTTCCAAATTGTTTGGGGGCCCTGGATGGGAAGCACATCCGCATACAGAAGCCTCCCCTAAGTAGTTCTTTATTTTTTAATTACAAACGTTATTTTTCTGTTATATTGATGGCACTCGCAGATGCCAAGTATCGTTTTATTTGTGTAGATATTGGTGCCTATGGTCGTACCAACGACTCTGCTATGGGGCGGCGTGTTTATAGTGGCAATTTTAATTTTCCAGAGCCCCAACCTCTGCCTGGGACCACTGAGCCTCAGCCGTATGTTATTGTGGCTGATGAGGCATTTCAGATGTGTACCAAACGACTCAAACCGTATGTCCAGCGGCACTTGAGTAGTGTTCGGCAAAATTTTAATTATCGTCTGAGCAGGGCAAGGCAGATGGTAGAGTGCACCTTTGGAATTCTCACCTCCAAATGGCGCATTTTCCTGAGGCCAATCCAGCTGCTGCCAGACACGGTAGACAGTGTGGTGAAGGCATGTGTCATTCTGCACAATTTTCTTTTGGCACGCGAACCTTCACCAACTGATCTTCCATCACCCGCATCTGGCCAACAGCAGCAGCCCACTGGTCCTTGGGCTACAGCTGCTGTTAATGCCTTGTGGGATTCATTTGCCAATTTTTTTTATATCTACACCTGGCTTACTTGGCTGGCAACAAGTCACTTAGTATAATTTCTTATGTTATTGTTTCCTTTGTGTACTTTTGTACTTTTTTTTTTTAATATATTTGCATTTGTAATTGTTACACATTGGCCAATGGGATATTTTTGGTTGTTGTTGTGGCAATAAAATGCATTTTTCTTTGCATAAAGTGTGTTATTTCCTGTTCTACATTTCTATAAATGTTAGGTTCTATGTTATGTATAGTTAACTACTCATTTTAGGGTTGAGTTCTTTGAATGTGTTTTTGTCTGTTGAAACCAGGTGTTGTTCTTAAAAATGGAGTATTTGCAAACAATGTCTTTAATAAATATGTCTGTGTAGCCTGGACTCCTGGTTATGTGTCCCAACAAATGTTGCTAATAACTGATGAGTGAACATGAACAAAGACCAGAGGGCGCACATATCAATATGGAAACACAATCATCATGGCTAACTCTAGGATCGGCTAATGTAATGCTGTAAAACACTACCTTGACCTGCGCTTTATATAGGATATTATTTAATTGCCATATTCTGTATTTAGTTTGACCACACTGGATGTGATGCACTGTCCTTATTGCTGCCATAGCCGCTGTAATAGCTAGGACAAGTCCCAAATCTGGACAGCATTGGCGGCATGTCCGTGAGTACACTCTCTTTTTTTTATTAATTTAAAAATATGAAGGCCTTGTTCACACGTCAGTTATGTGATCAGTTATTTCCATCAGTTCTTGTGAGCCATAACCAGGAGTGGACACTAAACAGAGATCAGGTATAATGCAAAGATCTTCACCTGTTTGTGTATTTTGACCCGCACCTGGTTTGCCCTCACAATAACTGATGTAAATAACTGATCAAATTACTGATATGTGAACAAGCCCTAACCAGTGTGTGCGTTTGATTCTGTGAATAATCCCTGGCAATTGTAATGCCAGCTGTGAGAGTAAATACTTATACTATGACATTTTTGTAAATAATATATAGGTACATTTAAGGATATTTCAGGATGTAATATGTGAAAGGAGCCTAAAGGGGGTTACAGTACATTCTATAGATGTTTCTTCTGTTGACTCTGGGTAATAAAATCCTATTCTCAAAGGGTTAGATAAGATCACTGTGCCAGGTGCTGTTCTAAATGTGTTAGACAAGATCATTCTAACAGATCCTGCTCCTCAAAATTCATAGGTTGAGCAAATGCCAATATGACAGTTATTGTGATGTATTTAAATACTAACTGGGCTATACTAGTTTGACCTGTCTAATAACTTGTAACATAACTAGAGCTATAAATAAAGCTTGATATTTGCCTACAAGCAGAGAACTGCTCTGAGGCAGGAGGACTCAATGGCGGATGAATAAATCCAGAAGTAGTATGTGGAGAGGCAAAGAAAGGATGGGCACTGCTCTGAGAGTGAGAAGGGGGACGGGTGGGGGATGGGGTATGGGAATGTGATGTGGGAGGTGCGGGGGATGGGGGCGGGAGTGTGATGGGGGTTGGGAGTGGGATGGGGGGTAGGAGTGGGATGGGGAATAGGAGTGGGATGGGGGTTGGGAATGGGCTGGGGGTGGGAAGGGGCTGGGGGTAGGAAGGGGATGGGGGCGGCGCTGATAAAAGTGAATAGTCTGAATCAGTGCTGAGCAGCACAGAGGCATGTTCTCAGGACTGACACGGTTCAGCATTGGAGCCAGGCTTAGGACGAACTGAATGCTTGGATTTTGGCTCAATGACAGCACCACCCCATCCAACTGTCGCATCCGAGTTAGTAACTCCTCCCTAGTCCGAACATTCTGATCGTCCAATCTTAACAAGTTGTTCCAAAGGATACTTGGAAGATCACCTCGTTCCTGTAGCTGTCTCCGACCTGCTCGGCGTCTCCTCCCCAGACCTTCAAATAATTCTATAATATGAGTCCTCTCAGAATGGGGAGGATTTTCCAGAGCAGGTCAGGGACCTTCATTGTCCCGAGCACCTGCCTCTGACACAGAAGGCCCCACAACTGCCTCTGGATCCAACTCAGATGGGGCCTCACTCGGCGAAACTTCCTCCACACTGGACTGTGTTCTATAAAGGAAAAAAATAAACAATTACTTTATAATGCATAATCCAGATGCCTGTTTTTCAAAAATGAGTCACAAAATTAATACATTATGCATTGTGAAAAAATTTACAGTGAGAAAAATATAATCATTGCTATGTATGTCAAATGTTTACATTGTTAAAAAAAAAAAGAGTAAAATAATATGGATGCCAAATAATAGCACGCTGATAAGCAAATGTTAAGATGGAACGGATAAATTGCTGGGGATAGTGGGGTTCTTCATTATTTTTGATTTAAGATTATCCCACACATAAACTTAAAAGGTTGCAATACTTTTTTCATGATGTGTACATCCAATTAAATTTTTGTGACAGGACCTTTTTTAGAATCCTAAATATTTCGGTCAAAAAAATTTAATGTAAGAGTACAGTATGCTGAGTTAATTATAAGCAAAATAACCTTCTTTATTTCCGCTGTGCGTCTTAGGAACTCGAGTGCCCTTTGGTACCTATAGGGACAAGGGCGCTTGGCTCCGGACCCGCTGGGGGCCAAACGTTCCTTATTAAGGTCATGGATAAACCAGTCCCTCATAGACCTCCAGCGGGTAATAATGAAACGTCCTATATAAATACAAAAACAACCAAAACAAAAAGAATTAAAGCATGTACAGTTGAGTTTGAAAACACAACAATACATACATAGCATCATCATTGGTTAATGTATTTACAAAATGGCCAAAAGGCGTAACCAAACACATGTGTAAGTCAATACATAAACTTACATGTATTGAAATTGACCAAAATTATGGGGAAATAATTTCCTTTAAACAATTGTTTAAAGAAAGGTTGCAAACAATTAAAAGGGTTTGCACTATAATTCAATTAAATTCTGGAACACTAACCCAAACACAAAACCATAATTGTCATTTACGTCTGGTGTAATCCTTTCTAAAAAAAATGTGTACAAACTTACACACACAGTGCCTTGCGAAAGTATTCGGCCCCCTGGAACTTTTCAACCTTTTGCCACATTTCAGGCTTAAAACAAAAAGATATAACATTTTAAAATTTTGAAGAATCAACAACAAGTGGGTCACAATTGTGAAGTGGAACAGAATTTATTGGATCATTTAAACTTTTTTTGTAATAAAAAAATTGAAAAATGGGGCGTGCAAAATTATTCGGCCCATTTACCTTCAGTTCAGAAAACTCACTCCAGAAGTTCATTGAGGATCTCTGAATGATCCAATGTTGTCCTAAATGACTGATGAAGATAAATAGAATCCACCTGTGTAAAATCAAGTCTCCGTATAAATGCACCTGCTCTGTGATAGTCTCAGGGTTCTGTTTAAAGCACAGAGAGCATCATGAAGACCAAGGAACACACCAGGCAGGCCCGTGATACTGTTATGGAGAAGTTTAAAGCCGGATTTGGATACCAAAAGATTTCCCAAGCTTTAACCCTTTCACCCCCGGAGGTTTTTTCGGTTCTGCATTTTCGTTTTGCGCTCCCTGCCTTCAAACAGCCATAACTGTTTTATTTTTCTGTTCACATAGCTGTATGAGGGCTTGTTTTTTGCGGGACAAGTTGTACTTTCCAACGCCACCATTTAATATTGCATATGGTGTAGTGGGAAGCAGGAAAAAAATTCCAAATGGGTTGAAATTGCAAGAAAACCGCTATTCCGCTACAGTTCTACGGGTTTCTTATTTACAGCGTTCGATGTGCATTAAAACTGACTGATTACTTTCATTCTACTGGTCAGTACGAATCCGGCAATACCTAATATGTATAGTTTTTCCTGCGTTTAGATGGTGATAAAATAATTAGAAAGTTGCTCTTTTTTTTTTTTTTTTTCCTTGTCATATCTTGACCCCTATAACTTTTTGGTATTTATGTGTACAGAGCTGTATGGGGGCTCATTTTTTGCAGGGCGGTCTGAAGTTTTTATTGATACCATTCTGGGGTGTGTATGACTTTTTGATCACTTTTTATTTAATTTTTTTTAGAAAAAAAAGCGACAAACGGAGAATCGCCATTTGGACGCTTTTTTCCGCCACACAATTCACCGTATTGAAATTTTTTTTTTATATTTTAAAAGTACGGGAGTTTTCGGTCACGGTGATACCCATGATGTCTATATTTATTGTTATTTAGGTATTTATTTTTTACTTATACGGAAAGGGGGGTGATTTGAACTTTTATATCTTTTTTATTTTTTTATATATTTTTTAACATTTTTTTTAAATTTTTCAGTGATTATTTTAAAACTCAAATATCAGCTGATCTATTGTGTTTTGTTTTTTTTTTCTTTATGAGCAATCATGGATTTGCTAGATGCAGTTAAATCCATGAATTGCTCATTTCTTATCCTGGCCTGCCATCTAGTGGCCAAAATAAGAATTGCAGTTTGAAAACTGTAATCCTCACCAGCAAGGATTACAGTTTTCATATGGTGTACAGACACCCCGATTGGCCAATCGGGGCGTCTGTACACCACCCGGAAGCGTAGGCTTCCGGGTTCAGACGCATCTTGATGCCGTGATCACGTTTGATCACGGCATCAGTAAGGCTTTGGAAGTCGCCGCCGATGGAGGTGAGAAGCGGCAAGTCTCTGCTGTTAGAAACAGCAGAGACTTGCCGGCCATGACGTCCGCCGCACCCGCGAGCGGGCGTCATGTCTCCGCACCGCCCGAGCGCCGTACATGTACGGCGCCGGTCGGGAAACATCCCAAGGAGCACTGTGCAAGCGATCATATTGAAATGGACGGAGTATCAGACCACTGCAAATCTACCAAGACCCGGCCGTCCCTCTAAACTTTCATCTCAAACAAGGAGAAGACTGATTAGAGATGCAGCCAAGAGGCCCATGATCACTCTGGATGAACTGCAGAGATCTAAACCTGAGGTGGGAGAGTCTGTCCATAGGACAACAATCAGTTGAACACTAAACAAATCTGGCCTTTATGGAAGAGTGGCAAGATCAAAGATATCCATAAAAAGTCTTGTTTACAGTTTGCCACAAGCCACCTGGGAGACACACCAAACATGTGGAAGAAGGTGCTCTGGTCAGATGAAACCAAAATCCAACTTTTTGGAAACAATGCAAAAGGATATGTTTGGCGTAAAAACAACACAGCTCATCACCCTGAACACACCATCCCCACTGTCAAACATGGTGGTGGCAGCATCATGGTTTGGGCCTGCTTTTCATCAGCAGGGACAGGGAAGATGGTTAAAATTAATGGGAAGATGGATGGAGCCAAATACAGGACCATTCTGAATGAAAACCTGTTGGAGTCTGCAAAAGACCTGAGACTAGGACGGAGATTTATCTTCCAACAAGACAATGATCCCAAAAAAGCAAAATCTACAATGAAATGGTTCAAAAATAAACATATCCAGGTCTTAGAATGGCCAAGTCAAAGTCCAGACCTGAATCCAATTGAGAATATGTGGAAAGAGCTGAAAACTGCTGTTCACAAACGCTCTCCATCCAACCTCAAAGAGCTTGAGCTGTTTTGCAAGGAAGAATGGGCAAGAATTTTAGTCTCTAGATGTGCAAAACTGATAGAGACATACCCCAAGCCACTTGCAGCTGTAATCGCAGCAAAAGGTGGCACAACAAAGTATTAATGCAAGGGGGCCGAATAATTTTGCACGCCCCACTTTTCAATTTTATTATTACAAAAAAAGTTTAAACAATCCAAGAAATTTCGTTCCACTTCACAATTGTGACTCACTTGTTGATTCTTCACCAAAAATTTAAAATGTTATATCTTTTTGTTTGAAGCCTGAAATGTGGCAAAAGGTTGAAAAGTTCCAGGGGGCCGAATACTTTCGCAAGGCACTGTAGACCCGACATCGGTCCAGCATGATAAAAGGAGAAAAAGAAGGCATGTTCTCAAATTGAAATTGAATTACATCATAATATAATATTATATTTATTTGTAAAAAAAATGCTAAATAGTATAGACCCCCCACCTAAAAAAAGGGGATGCATATGGCAATTGATCAGTCAAAGCTAAAAAAGACAAAAGGACCATACAATTTAGACTGATCAGAAACACAAAATTGGATTAATATTATTGATCTAACATTAAGGACATTGTAATCACGTCCAGCTCCAAAGGCAGTGTTCTAACATCACTTTTTGAAGCTGATATTTCCATCAATTTTAACATACCTAAACCAGTGTTGGAGGCTACACAGAGATAAGGCATCATGAAAACATTGACACTTGTTCAGTGGTTTTGACCAACACCTGATCTAGGTACACAATAATTGTAGGAATGTTTTGAACTTTTTTTTATTTTAAAAAAGGCCTAGGTGCATAATCCAAAAAATTACTGTACAACATAGCAAAAAACTCCAAAAACCAAATGCAAATATATGTTATAGGGCACAATGTTTTTGTACATTTCAAAAAACACCAATATAATGTACAGTAAAACTCACCACAACTCAACTGGCCATTACGGGACAGGGTATCACAATTGGGCATGGGCCCGATAAACCTCCTGCCAAAGTTGACGTGTGGCCATTTGATCGGAATGGCGTCAATCAGACTGGTCCCACAATGGGGGGCGCTCCTCCACCAATTGGATGAGGAGGACCACATCAATGGTGGGCATGGGAGTCTCCTCCTCATCCTCCCCCGAAGCCCTTGAACCCTGCAATTGTTTTAAATAATTTATTAATTGAACAAATTAATATAGAAAACTGTAGTTTGCAAAATAAAAAAAAAACAAAACTTAGTCTGCCAACCTCTAGATCCACGGCCACCACATCCACGACCCCTCCGGCCACCACCATGCCTACTTGGCTGTCTTTCAGGCCCTGAACTTTGGCCAATTGAGTGTGTAGTTTCCTGCAAATTACAAATATGAATAAAAAGTGACAACCTGACAATTACATAAATTGTAAAGAACAGGGGCATAAGGATTGCGGTCGCAGAGGGTGCCACCGTGACCAGGCCCAGCGGGGTAGGGGGCCGCTGCACGGTTGTAATGGAAGCGCTCTGACAGGGCCCGACATGAAGTACAGTGTGCCAGGCCCTGTCAGAGAGCTGTTCCATTATTTGTAATATGAGCCGCAGGGGGAGCGCAGAGGCGCAAGAGGTGCGGGGTAGGGGGGGAAGGTGTTCTAGCACTTACACTGGCCTGGCAGTTCTTGTCACTGCCAGGCTGATGGTGTCCATAGTGAAGCAGGGAGCTCTTTGCTTCACTGCTCTTAAAAGCTCCAGCGCTCCCCCTGCTGGCCACACATCTCGTTGCTGGCTGTGGGAGGAGTGCTGAAAGCCCGGCAAGAGGCCTCCTGTACAGCCAGCAGCAGTGATGTGAGAGCGGGAGTGCGTCCTCATGGAAGAGAAGGTTAGTGTGTGTTTATTTTTTTTTTTATTAAAAGCTGCAGAGTGGAGGCAAAAGGGGGCAACAGAGTGAGGGGGCACAAAAGTGGGCACAGTATTAAGGGACATCTGGCATAATTACTTTGAGTGAGGGGGCACCTAATCTGGCACACCTACTGGGAAAGGGCACCTATGTGGGCATAACTACTGGAAGGGGGAACATATCTGGCCATAACCATTGTGAGGGGGCACATATGTGGGCATAACTACTATGAGGGACACAATGTGGCTATTAGCACTTATGTGAAATGTCCTAGATTACGCTGCTATACATTGGCATAGTTCAGTCTTACAGGCCAGCACAGCGCCTCCTGATGGTGATTTCACAGGGGCAGTCACCATCCCTTCCTTATGTGATTATTCATTTTTTCTTCTATCATCACAGGGACCTTGTTCTGGATCCAGCGGACATCACGCCGATTTTATTACTTAGGACTGGGTGAGTGTAGTCCTGCATTGGGATAAGTGTCCCAAAATATTGCCACCTCTTTGTAGAAATCGGGGGGGGGGGTCCCTGATCCAAAGTTTGCTCTTGGGCCCATTATACTCTTGTTACGCTACTGATAAAGAAGCATGCAGACAGATACATTAATGAATGAATACACATTTTATAAAAATAATTTAAAAAAAAACCTATAAGACAAAAATTACAAAACCTTACACTTCGAGCATCCGGAGCCTGCATAACTTGTCCCCTCTATTGAGCTCCCAGTCCTGCTTGAGAGGCCCCACCCTGAGAAAATATGATAGACAATGTAATATTACAAATAACCATACTTTTTAACAATAATTTATATGGAGAACATTGACTCAGGATTGGTGTGACAGATGTGATCAGCATTGGTGAAAAAGCTGGCCTCCCACGAAAATCATTTGAAGGGGAAAGGGGCCCCACTAGGCACACTTGGCGTCTGCATTAGCTCTACAGAACCATGGCTATCTGCGTATGGGAATAAAAAAGCCAACAAAATGACAGAAGTAAGAGTGCATGTGCACGAAGTCCACAACATGTACCCATCCAGCTGATCTGCGGGGGTCCAGGTGTTAGACCCATGTCAATAAAATATTGTTGACTTATCCTGAGTCAAGGAAATAACTGTAAATATGGCAAAAATTGAACAATAAAAAATATAACAAAATTACCAAGTCGGAACCTTCACCATGAGTGGGCGACCATGTTGGATCTTGGCCGGCCTCAGATGAGTAGCTTGATTCCTCCTGTTAACCAAAGCATAAAAACTAAAATAAAACACACACATATATCTATAATAGTTTATAGAAATGGACTATAAATAATTTACTACAATCTCCAGGGGAGGGGTTGTGCTGTTTGAAGAAGAGATTTAAACAAAAGGTCAGTGAAAAGCGACAAGCAGTTTGGGCAAAAACCACACAATACTGGTGTAGAAAGACTGTTAAAAAGTAAAAAAAAACAACCTCATTTTATAATAAAAAAAAACACACACTGTGTTTAGCAAAAGAACATAGAAAAGCACTGTACCATGAAATAAATGAGGAGAAAATATATCAAGTAGTGGTCGTTTCACTGAATCTGGATCATACATGGTTACAATTCAGTGCAATAGAAATGACCCCAAAAAAACGATTAAAAAGGACTTTACACACACAGTTGAGAGTTTGACAGACAAAAAAACACCAAAATAATAACAGAACAGAGGCTCAAAGAGTACGCATATTGTATAATGATTTAACACAAAGGCTATAATACAAAGCAAGGGCTAACAGCAGATACAAATAGTGGATTACATCACAACATGTAGGGATAGTGAAAACACTTCAGAAATCGATGTTTTCACACGTGAAAAATACCTTGCAGACAATGCTGGATAGCTCCCATTGGCAAAATGCATTCAGGAACTAAGGTTACTAGTTTCCAAAATGGCTGCTCTTTTATTTCCTGTCATGTGAATGATTTAATTTCTTGTTCAATTTGCATCTTCTGATCATGTGTCAAATTTAAAATGGATTAGAAAACGGATGCCATAACGGAATGATATCCGTTTGCTATCCGTTCATCTCCGTCTTCCATAGACTTACATTCAAAATTTAAAACGGAAAATGACGGATCAGTTTTCTCAGACGGAAAAAAAAGTCATGCCGACAAGACTTTAGTTTCCGTCATGAATAACGGATGCGTTAGCAAAATGGGTAAAACGGACACATTTCCGTCACCATTAAAACCTATGGATGATAAAACGGGTCAGTTTTTTTTCCGTTTTTTGCGCAGAAATAATGGAAACTCATGACGGAATGCAAAATGGTGATGTGAACGAGCCCTTACCCACAACAGATGTTACACTTACTGGCCAATAGTTTCTGGGCCCTGTTTTTGGACGCTTTTTGAATATTGGCACCAAATTTGCTATGGGCCAATCCTGTGGAAAACCCCGTCAGTATAGAATCCTTAAATATCAGAAATAAGAGCCTGGCTATGACATTAATTAATTCTCTTAGGATACAGGGGTGCATTCCATCTAGTCCCGGCGATTTGTCTATTTTAATCTTTTTAAGACGCCGTCTGCACTTTTTCCTGGGTCAGACAGGGCACTTTTAATGGGGAATTTACTCTTACATTCTGCATTTCATCTGACAGTTTATTTTCTTAAGTGAATACAGTGGAGAAAAAATATTTCATAGTTTCGCTTTCTCTTAATCGCTCACTGCAACTCCTCCCTCATTAGTCTGTAAACGGTCGACACCTTCAGTTATATACTTTTTACCATTTATATAATTGAAGAACATTTTAGGGTTAGTTAGAGTAATCTCTTTGGCAATTAATCTTTCGGTCTCTAGTTTGGCTGCTTTTATTTGTCTTTTACATATTCTATTTTTTTCCTCATAGATTTTCAATGCTTCCTTGTTACCCTCTAGTTTTAATGATTTAAATTTACGTGACCATAAAATAAAAACTTTGCAATTGTCATTCAAAAGAGTATTTCTTCAGGGAGGTATAAAAATAGCACACTTCCAAAAAGCAAAATTTGAGCTAAGAGAGGCCATGAAACACATGAAACAGTAGTCCGGAATCTGTCAGGGCATCTCCATACAGTTTACGTGTCGGTGTAGGGGGAGGGAAATAATTTCATAGTAGGTTAACAACTTTTGTTTTACACTAGAGGAAACTAATTTCTGAATCTGCATATTTGAATGCAAATGACATTAGGCCCAAATCTGTTAGTGGTGCTGATACTACATTATTTCCAAAGTATTTTGCAGATACTGAATAATTTTCAATGTCTTCACTGTGTTTGTAGAAAAGGAGGGTTCCAAACAAAAGACCCAGGGCTAGGCTTTGTTCTTGCAGAGCCAGAATGTGGGTAGTAGCAGCATTAGCTATCCAGCCAGAAGTAGCAGTAGTAGTATTAGGCTGCAGTTCTCCCTGGCTTTGGAAAAGTCCAACATTATCATTGTAGCCCCAGAGAAGCCTTTTAGTGGAGTCATCTCTGTATTCACTGCCCTTTCCTAGTGGGCTGTCTTCCTTTTTCCTAGGAAGTGGCAGACTCCCCACACCCTATGATAGTCAAGAGAATCTCCCTGTTGATGACTCATGTCAATCAGCATTTGGACTGCCCTTAGGGGGATATTCATCAGGAGATGGAGGACCCCATACATAGCTGTGTTGCTAGTGGTAATAGTGGCACTCGTAGTCATTGTATTGGCGAGGGGGGGGGGGTCAAGGAGCCCACCATGATATATCACAGTCTGATAAAAGGGACAGGAAAAGAGAGGACTCAATTGATGGTTGTATGTTGAACAGGACTAGAGATGAGCGAGCACTAAAATGCTCGGGTGCTCGTTATTCGAGTCGAACTTTTCCTGATGCTCGGGTGCTCGTTTCGAATAACAAACCCCATTGAAGTCAATGGGAGACTCGAGCATTTTTTGCAGGGGACCAAGGCTCTGCCTAGGGAAGGCTGGGTGAAAACCTGGAAACCTCAGAAAATGATGGAAACACCACAGAAATGGACAGGAAACAGCAGGGGCAGCATGCATGGATGCCTCTGAGGCTGCCTAATCCCACCATTACCCCAAATTCTCCTAGTGGGGCATGTGTGGTATCGATTCTTCTCAGTTTAAAATCGTATACGTTCCCTATCTTGGGACCATATATTTCATGGATTTTTCGAACACGGAAAAGGAAAAAGAGCTTGCTCTGGCCAGGGGAACGTCTTTTCTACTGCAGCTAAGGGGACGTGTCCATGCTCTGCCTATCACAGGTCAGGAGGCGATTAAAAGAAGAACCAAAAAAAAAAATCAGTACAATATCTAATACGTCCCCTATCCGGGTAAATTTTTTGGAGAGAGGGCCTGTAGGTGGGGGGGGAGGCTGGGGGGTAGGAGGTTGAGCTGGAAGAGCCAGAGGAGTGCCCCCTGGGCTAGCATGTGTGGTGGTGACAAAAGCCGGATGGATTTGGAAAAACTTTAGCATCAACCGGTACGGTATGTATTCTTCTGAGTTTAATACCGTATACGGCACCTATCCGGAAAAAAAGTTTGGAGAGAGAGAAAGAGAGGAAAAAGACGTGCAGTATGGAGCAATTACATGGAAGCTATTACATTAGGCAGACTTGGTCTGCTTAATTGCAACCCAGACAAATGAGAGAAAGAGAGGAAAATGGCGTATTTTTAAAAGTGACGTTCAGTATAGATCAGGGGTGCACAACGTTTTCTGGGTTGGGGCCACATTGTCCGACTGAACCAACGTCAAGGGCCGAAAATAAAATTTAAAGGGGTATTAACAACTAAAATACTGTATTTATGGCAGATTGAACACACAGTGTATATCATTAATGTCTAGTTACAGTTCCAGGAGTCCCATCTAATGGGAGAAATACATGAAAAATGCATGTGAGCAGCCACAAAACATGGACATACATGTCTGTTACCAGATGGATGGGGCCACACAGAATGGTATCAAGGGCCGCATGTGGCCCCCGGACCGCAGGTTGTGCACCCCTGCTATAGATCAAGTGTGGTATGTGTTCTATGTATACTACTCAGTTTAATACTGTATATGGCAGCTATCCGGAAAAATAGTTTGGAGAGAGAGAAAGATAGGAAAAAGACGTAAATTGTTTGGAGAGAGGGCCTGTAGGTGGGGGGGCAGGCTGGTGGGAAAGAGGTTGAGCTGGAAAAGCCAGAGGAGTGCCCCCTGGGCTAGCGTGTGTGGTGGTGACAACAGCCGGATGTAGTTAGAATGACGACGCAGGACCCCAACTTAAAAATTTAGCATCAACCGGTACAGTCGTAAATTATGAGATTGATCAAGTGTGGTATGTCTTCTATGTATTCTACTCAGTTTAATACCGTATATGGCAGCTATCGGGAAAAATAGTTTGGAGAGAGAGAAAGATAGGAAAAAGACGTAAATTGTTTGGAGAGAGGGCCTGTAGGTGGGGGGCAGGCTGGGCGGAAGGAGGTTGAGCTGGAAGAGCCAGAGGAGTGCCCCCTGGGCTAGCGTGTGTGGTGGTGACAACAGCCGGATGTAGTTAGAATGACGACGCAGGACCCCAACTTAAAAATTTAGCATCAACCGGTACAATTGTCAATTATGAGCTCGATCAAGTGTGGCATGACTTTTTAGATGGAGATTGCATGTGGTCACGTACTCCCTGGAACCCCATAGTCACCCCTTCTCTGATGTGCTACCCCAGAACATTCTCTGCCCCAATTCACAAGACCTTTTGCAGTCTCAGTGTGCTGACAGTGGGGATTTACCAGTGTTGTCTGAGGAGGTGGTGGACAATGGCGAGACACAGGTGTCGGGGGTGAGGTAGTTGTATGGGAAGCAAGTTACAGTGGGGACTCCTTGGGGGGACTTTCTCATGATGGGACAGATTCAATTGTGTTTAGAAAGGCTGATGGGCTTTCGTCAGCACTGTGTGTATAGAACCCCATGGCCTTTCATAAAAAATAGTCTGGCGATGACCCTAAGGCAATTTTCAGGGACACGGTAATGGTGACCCACTTAAAAATGATGCCTAACAACCTGGCGGTTAACCCCTGATTGTCTGTCTTTCAATAACATTGCAGTGTAAAGCATGGTGGTGAGCCTCAGTAATAGGATTGCAGTGTAAAGCATGGTGGTGAGCCTCAGTATGACTTTTTGGATGGAGATTGCATGTGGTCACATACTCCCTGGAACCCCGTAGTCACCCCTTCTCTGATGTGCTACCCCAGAACATTCTCTGCCCCAATTCGCAAGACCTTTTTCCTGTCTCCGAGTGCTGACAGTGGGGATTTATCAGTGTTGTCTGAGGAGGTGGTGGACAATGGCGAGACACAGGTGTCGGGGGGTGAGAAAGTTGAAAGTGAAGCAAGTTACAGTGGGGACTCCTTGGGGGGACTTTCTCATGATGGAACAGATTCAACTTGGGTGGATCAGGCACAGGAACAGATCAATTTTTTTTTTTTTGTGTTTATTTAACTTTTATTTAGCACAAATAACCACAGAGATATTTAATCGTTCTCTTCGCTGCGCAGTCTGGCGTTGGGGTTTGTCACTTTGATGGCGAGCTGTGCTGCTCTCTCCACAATGGTCTTTTGGTTCTTTGAGGAGACGTTGTGGGCGATTTCTGCACAGGAGGACTTGTTGCTCATCAACAGAACCTTGAGCTCCTTGACATTGTGGACCAGGAATTTGCGGAACCCTGTGGGCAGCATGTGTTTGGTCTTCTTGTTGCTACCGTATCCAATGTTGGGCAATATAGATACGCACTCAGGTAATATTATTTTTCACACCTATCCCAAAAAAACAAATTACGCAGTTTGCGCAAATAAAACTGGAAACTAGAACTGGAGAGAGGGCCTGTAGGTGGACCTCCGGAAAAATTGTTTGGAGAGAGGGCCTGTAGGTGGACCTCCGGAAAAATTGTTTGGAGAGAGGGCCTGTAGGTGGACCTCCGGAAAAATTGTTTGGAGAGAGGGCCTTTAGGTGGACCTCCGGAAAAATTGATTGGAGAGAGGGCCTGTAGGTGGACCTGCGGAAAAATTGTTTGGAGAGAGGGCCTGTAGGTGGACCTCCGGAAAAATTGTTTGGAGAGAGGGCCTGTAGGTGGACCTCCGGAAAAATTGCTTGGAGAGATGGCCTATGGTAAAAGAGTGCCAGTTGGACCTCTAAAAAATGGCGTTTTTTTTAGTCAGGGTTAGGCAAAGACGACAAGGAGGAGGAGGAGTAGGAGGAGTAGAAAAGAGGACTCGGATACATAAGTAATGTAAATCTTTAGCTGCTTTCCCCCGGAGGAGATTTGAATTCCGGTGAAATCCAGGCTTTGTTCATTTTAATAAGCATCAGCCTGTCAGCGCTGTCAGTTGACAGGCGTGTACGCTTATCGGTGATGACGCCACCAGCTGCACTGAATACCCGCTCTGACAACGCGCTAGCGGCAGGGCAGGCCAGCACCTCCAAGACATACAGCGCCAGTTCAGGCCACGTGTCCAACTTTGAAGCCCAGTAGTTGTATGGAGCAGAGTGATCGCCACGGACGTTGGTATGGTCAGCTAGGTACTCCCTCACCATCTTTCTGTACAGCTCCCCCCTACTCTGCCTAGACTGGGGACAGGTGACAGTGTCTTGTGGGGTGACATAAAACTGGCAAAGGCCTTGGAGAGCGTTCCCCTGCCAGTGCTGGACAAGCTGCCTGCTCGGCTCCTCTCCCCCGCTACTTGGCCCACAGAACCATGCCCTCTGCCGCTAGCGGCGTCAGATGGGAAGGATTGTTTCAGCTTTTGCACCAGGGCCTGTTGATATCTATTCACTCTCATACTCCTTTCCTCTACAGGGATGAGAGTGGAAAGGTTCTGCTTGTACCGTGGGTCCAGGAGAGTGAACACCCAGTAATCGGTGTTTGAAAAAATGCTTCTAACGCGAGGGTCACGGGATAGGAAGCCTAACATGAAGTCTGCCATGTGCGCCAGAGTCCCAACACGCAAGAATTCCCTCTCCTCACTGGCCTGACTCTCCATTTCCTCATCCTCCTCCAAGTCCTCCTCTTCAGCCCATACACGCTCAAGAGTTAAGGACTGAGCACTGGTACCCTCTTCTGTCTCGCCGACATTCTCCTCCTCCTCTTCCTCCTCATCCCCCTCCTCCGATACGCGCTGAGAAACAGACCGGAGGGTGCTCTGGCTATCAAGCGATGTATCTTCCTCCACCGCCTCTTGTGACAAGCGCAAAGCATCCGACTTGATGCTGAGCAGTGAGTTTTTCAACAGGCAAAGCAGCGGGATGGTGAGGCTGATAATGGCGGCATCGCCGCTGACCATCTGTGTTGACTCCTCAAAGTTGCTCAACACCTGGCAGATATCAGACATCCACGTCCACTCCTCATTGTAGACTTGAGGAATCTGACTGACCTGACTACCAGTTCTGGTGGAAGTTGACATCTGGCAGTCTACAATCGCTCTGCGCTGCTGGTAAACTCTGGATAACATGTTTAATGTCAAATTCCATCTCGTGGGCACAGATGCAGCGCACCTTGGTGAGCAAATCAGACAGATTGGGGTATGTCTTGAGGAACCGCTGAACTATTAGATTGAACACGTGGGCCAGGCATGGCACATGTGTCAGTCTGCCGAGTTGCAGAGCCGCCACCAGTTTACGCCCGTTGTCACACACAACCATGCCTGACTTGAGGTTCAGCGGTGCCAGCCACACATCGGTCTGCGACGTGATGCCCTGTAACAGCTCTTGGGTGGTGTGGCTTTTGTCACCTAAGCTCAGCAGTTTGAGCACCGCCTGCTTGCGCTTACCCACGGCACTGCTGCTGCGCCTAGAGCTACCGACTGAAGGCGCCGTGCCCACGGATGGTAATTCGGTGGAGGAGGAGGAGGGGTCGGAGGAGGAGGAGGCATAGTATGTCTGAGAGACCGTGACCGAGGTAGGCCCCGCAATCCTCGGTGTGGGCAGTACATGAGCGGCCCCAGGGTCATTCTCGGTCCCAGCCTCCACCAAGTTAACCCAATGTGCCGTCAGTGAGATATAGTGTCCCTGCCCGGAAGCACTTGTCCACGTGTCCGTGGTTAGGTGGACCTTCTCAGAAACAGCGTTGGTCAGGGCACGGATGATGTTCTATGACACGTGCTGGTGTAGGTCTGGGACGGCACATCGGGAAAAATAGTGGCGGCTGGGGACCGAATACCGAGGGGCAGCCACCGCCATGATATTGCGAAAGGCCTCGGTCTCTACCAGCCTATAGGGCAGCATCTCCAGGCTAAGCAATTTGGAGATGTGGACGTTGAGGGCTTGGGCATGTGGGTGGGTGGAACTGTATTTCCTCTTGCGCTCCAGCGTCTGCTGTAAAGACAGCTGAACACTGCGCTGGGACACATTGGTGGACACTGTGGAGGATCGTGGAGGCGAAGGTGTGGTTTTCCAGCGGGAGGCGCTCGTGCCGGGGTCCTGGGCAGGGGGTTGACCAGCAGAGGCAGCGAGTGATGCAGGGGGTTGACTAGCAGAGGCAGCGAGTTACACAGGGGAAGGAGCAGTGGTGTGACCCGCAGTAGGTGGTGAACGGCCTTGGTTCCATTGAGTGGGGTGTTTAGCACTCATATGCCTGCGCATGCTGGTGGTGGTTAGGCTAGTAGTGGTGGCACCTCTGCTGATCCTGGTGTGGCACAGGTTGCACACCACAGTCCGTCGGTCATCCTCACTTTCTTTAAAGAACCTCCAGACTTGCGAACATCTAGGCCTCTCCATGGGAGCTTCACTACGTGAAACAGTTGCTGCTGATGCACCAGCTCTGGCCCTGATTCTCCCTCTGGCCACACCACTGCCTCTTACAACCTGTTCTGGTGCAGCACTCGCCTCTGCCTCAGAAGCACTGTCTTCACTCTGCATATCAACCCAGCTTGGGTCAGTCACCTCGTCATCCTCCGATTCCTCAGTCTGCTCCCCCCTCGGACTTCCTGCCCTGACAACAACTTCACCACTGTCTGACAACTGTGTCTCCTCATCGTCGGACACCTCTTTACAAACTTCTTCCACTAACTCAACATTGTCATCATCATCATCATCACCCACAGACTGCGACAGTTGGAAAACTTGGGCATCGGGAAAGAGGTCAGCAGCAACCTGAGAAGTGGTTTGTGACTCTGGGAAGGGTCCAGAAAACAGTTCCTGAGAGTATGCCGGATCGCATTCCAAATTTTCCTGGGAGGGGGCAGACTGGGGGGAAGGAGGTTGAGGTGGAGGAGCCATAGGAGTGCTCCTTTGGGTAACGTGGGAGGACTGCGTGGAAGACTGACTGGTGGACAAATTACTTGAAGCATTGTCCGCAATCCACGACATCAGCTGTTCGCACTGTTGTGGTTTCAACAGTCCTCTACCACATGTCCCTGTAAGTTGAGACATGAAGCTAGGGAGTGTAGCTCTGCGGCGTTCCCCTGCTCCCTCATCAGCAGGTACTGTTTCACCCTGCCCAGGACCACGGCCTCTGCCCCCTGCAGTAATTGAATGCCCACGCCCTCGTCCTCGACCCTTAGCCCTGGGGTTCAACATTTTCTGTATATAAGTGTATTATATAAAAAATAAAAAATAAATGGGCCTGGTGTACTGAAACCCACAAACTTTTTAAGTCTGGTTTAATTAAGTGACGTAAAGAAAGTGTCACCTGGACATAAAATACGGATTGGAGTGAGTGGACAGCTGAACTGTGACACACAGAATGGTTCCACACTGCTGTGTGAAATGAATTTGTATCACTGAGCTAAAACAACAAAAAAACTATTTTTTTATATATTTTTTTTATATATTTTTTTTGTAGTTTTGTTTTTTTTGGAACGTGACGTGCAGAAACTATCGTAGAGCTAACTGACACCCTACTGACGGTGGCTATTTAGACTGCGACCCAGACAAATGTCGCACAGAAATTTTTGTGATTAAGCTATATACGTGACAGCAAAAGACCTGGTTGGATTACGTGACGTACAGAAAGTGTCAACTGGACAGAAAATATGAATTGGAGTGAGTAGACAGCTGAACTGTGACACACAGAATGGTTCCACACTGCTTTGTGAAATGGATTTGTATCACTGAGCTAAAACAACAAAAAAAACTATTTTTTATATATTTTTTTTTATATCCTTTTTTTGTAGTTTTTTTTTTCTTTTTAACGTGACGTGCAGAAACTATCGTAGAGCTAACTGACATCCTACTGATGGTGGCTATTTAGACTGCGACCCAGACAAATGTCGCACAGAGATTTTTGGGATCAAGCTATATACGTGACAGCAAAAGACCTGGTTGGATTACGTGACGTACAGAAAGTGTCACCTGGACAGAAAATACGAATTGGAGTGAGTAGACAGCTGAACTGTGACACACAGAATGGTTCCACAATGCTGTGTGAAATGGATTTGTATCACTGAGATATAACATTTAAAAAAAAGGGGGTTATATATGGCGATAGCTGCACTACTAGTGCCAGCCAGCCAGCCAAGCCAGGAGACAAAAAAAAATGTCTTGTAGCCCTCAGAAGGGCTGTTGGGTTCTTTGTGGGTGATTCCTGCCTAACAGAGAACTAAATCCAGGCCCTAACACTCTCCCTGAAACGCAGCAGCTCTATCCCTAACGACATCCAGACGGCATCTGAGCCGAGCACCGTCGCCAGTCACTAGTATATTCCAGGGTCACCTGATCAGGCCAGCCAACCCCTGCTATCGACATGTAAGGGCCCCACGTGGTGCTGGGTGTACCGCAGAGTCTCCTGGCTTGTGATTGGCTGAGTTTATAGGCGCCAAAAAAGCACGATGCGGAAGTTGCCATTTCCTCGAGCATGGCGAGATACTCGTCCGAGCAGCGAGCACTTACGAGTACCCTAATACTCGAACGAGCACCAAGCTCGGACGAGTATGCTCACTCATATCTAAACATGACCTAAGAGCCGGATTGGGTTGCTGAGTAGCAGGTAACATCAGGCGTGGGGGGTGGTGGCAGTAGCTGATATAAAGAGCAGAGGTGACTTAACTCCCAAAGAACTGCCAGGATCATTTCTTCTTTGGGAAATGGTAATGCCGCTGACACTGTGGCTGTATTAGGCCCAAAATGTGCCAAATCTAAGCAGAGTTCAGCTGCCTCTAGCTCTGCATGAGTATCTCTCGTCTGGCAGTTTTTATCCATGATGCTGGGAAACAGAAGCATTGGCCTGTGCAAGCTCTACAAGAACAAAATAAGACATGTGGAGGCAAATAAAACCTAGTCACCACAGCTCTATTGAACCACATGAAATGGTCGTCCCATGGGGAAAACAGAGGGGGAAGCCAGCTAAGACAACAAGAGTTTTCTCCTTCTCCCAGTCTCCTCTGGGGAAGCCAGGTCGCATCCAAGGGCAGTACAGTGTCTTTCACATCATCGCCCTCATTTATTGCCTCTACCATTCAGACTCTTCCTCTACTCTATTAACAGCGATTATTAACAGAATGTGTGTCCAGGAAACAACTTTAAACATCCACCAATCCGCTAGTGTGCAAGCTTAATTTACACCTGGCCAAGTTGCTGAAGATGCCC
The DNA here is from genome assembly GCA_900303285.1 of Rhinella marina. NCBI lineage: Eukaryota > Metazoa > Chordata > Amphibia > Anura > Bufonidae > Rhinella > Rhinella marina. The sequence goes on along the minus strand of ONZH01005841.1, from coordinate 16,068 downwards.
TCACTGCCATACTATTTAGTAGAGTCTTCAGCCTTAAGGGAGATGATGGAATGTACGCAGCCTCGCTGGAAGATACTTAACCGGTATTATTGCTCCCAAAAAGACATCCTTGTCTTGTTTTCTCTTGTGGTGGAGAACGTGGGCTGCTCCTTATGATTGTCATTGTGCGGCAAGGTGCATGTCACATTATACACCTGAGCAGCTGTTACAGGCAGGGACAGTACATATCTTTCACAACCAACTGAGTCCAATACAATGAGTCAAGGTTTTCTGAGGCAGCACCCTAACAAAAAGGCCAGGTCCTTTTGGTCCCACCACGATTGCATCAGGGCGGCTTCCCACACCAGGCACTTATCCGCCTCCTCTACCTCTTCAAATTATGTTATTACCAGGAAACACTATGTACGAAGCTTGCCATCGTATAGCATCAGTCTGAGGCATCCGTTAAACATATGTGTTTTTGTATACATTAAACAGATGGGAAAAACATGATGTGAACCCAGCCTAAGTCTCTGCTTATGTGTCCATCATATTGCCCGGTCAGATTTTTATCCTGTGGAACTAAGCAATGAAAGTTCCAATTGATTGACAGCTAGAATAGACCTTTAAAACTATGAGGAATGATCATTTCAATTTCACAAATAACCTTTTTTTGCTGAATACAGAATACTCCTTTGGGGTGTTTGAAATTCAATGTTTACTTTATTTGTTATTTTGCTTTCTAAAAAGTAGAAAAGAAAGTTGGGTAATGCAACAGTCTGGATCTTAATATTAAAAACATCAAGAGATGATTCTGTTACTAGGTTAATTGAACAACATGTTTGAGTCTATATACTTTTATGAGGTGCTGCATTTTCCAATACCTTTATTTCACTTGGACAGGAATACAGCCTGAGAGCTAGTTAACAAGCTTGCTGTAAGACATCAGGCACAATATTTGCTGCTATTTCTAGATGGATGCAATATAGATAGTTGTTTCAGAAGAAAGAAAATAGTTTTGTGTAGCATCAAATAATGCTTCAGAGGGAAACTTTCTCTCCTAACCATTTTTCATAACTCGTAATGTTATTGCTGCAACAAGAGATGCACATGTTAACATACTGTAGCTCTGAAGTATCCAACTATTGACTTCAAGGGCACACATAATGTTATCAGCTACAAAACAATTGACAATACATACACAGAATCCATCTACTACAGCAGCGCTTGTAAGTTTTCTTTTGTACAAGCGCTCTGAATTGTTAGTGAGATGTCAAATCCCTCCTGGTATTTTGAATGCACTGAATCGCAGCTGTGGTACAATACCAATTACTCTGAATAAATGTCCAGATATGCTCTAATAAGCCGAATGCTTTACTGAGCACACTGGGAGAGCATGTAGTTTAAATTTACACAAACCGAGTAAAGTTAAAGATAAGAAAGAGAACCAAAAAGGAAATGAAATTTTCCACACAAAAAAAACTAATGAAACATACTTTTTTTTTTTTTAACTCTTAAAAAGTTGACATTTATAATCCTATATTGAAAACCTCTCTGCTTTATATGAACAAAATGCAAATTAAAAACTGGTGTGTTCCATATGAAATAAACATAACATGAGGGAAAAAGATCACAGAGAGGCACAGAACATTATTAATCATGTTAATGCTCCGTGTCTCTGCTGTCCAGAATGGGGCTTGGCTCTCTTTCACGCAGCGGATTCCGTGCATGGCATCCGCTCGTGTGAAAGAGCCCTAAGTCGTGACTTTGCCTACAACTTGACAGAAGCAGAAAATGCTGGGGAATCTTTATTAATTTTCATAGGAGATAAGAATGAGTATCTTCCACCCCCAAAAAAAGTCATGAAATGCAATATGAAATGAGAATTCCATTTCCTTCATTTGGCAGAAAAACTATCCCTTTATAAGGGATTGTCTATTACATGTGTGGTTTTCAATTTGAAATTACATACCAGGTAATGATTAGGGGGACATTTATCAAGATGCCATCTGTTGTAAAAAAGTTGGAACTAATGTTATATACAACTTTTTTTCTGCAAAATATTGCAGCTTTTTGTAAGTTATGCAACCAAACACCAATTTGAAAAGTAGCATGAAAAGTAGGTCATGTTTATGGCCATTTATGATGTGCAATATTTTTAAATGTAAAAAAAAATGTCAGTCAGCCAGTCGCGCAGAATGACATGTAACCCACTGGCATGCTTTCATTTACAAAGGTGCGGCCGTATTTCTTGTGCTCCGAATTTAAAACCAGCGTGTGCTAATTCATACATTTGGTGCTACGTCCCTAAAAAAATACTAGAAATGGCATTAACACAAATAATAAATTCCCTCCATAATCCAGAATGATAGAACAAAAATAAATATTTACCCCCTTTTCAAATACCTCCCCTTCACTCGGCGACCCCCTGGGAGGTAACAAAAAAAAACCTACATGGCACTTCTACAAATGGTTTATATTGAATGTATTTGTACAGTATATGTGCCATGGGTCCTAAATAGAGATGAGCGAACGTGCTCGTAACGAGCACTGTACCGCTCGGCTCCCCTGCGCTCGTATGGGCGCAGGCAGCCGCTTCCGTCCTCCTCACCCGACAGAAGCGGCTGCCTGCGCCCAAAATATTTTTAAAAAAATTATATTTACCCCCATATTTAGAAACATAAGTGTTTTTCCATTGATTATAAGAGTTAAAGCGAACCTGTCAGCAAATTCATGATGCCCTGATTTCCACCTTGGTTACAGCACCAACTACACTTCCACAAGTTACACCAAGTCCTACTAGCAGTTATCGAATAGTTTTATTACTCTGTAATGTCTAAAAATGATAAATGATGACATAGTGTAGATATTTGAGACATTTCTAGATGATAGCTATGATGGGACTGTTAATTTGAAGGGTTATAGTCTGTTTTCATTCTATATGCAAAATCCTGTATAAAACCAATCTTGCTTGATGATATCTGTGAGGGGAATGAATTTGGCAAGTTCCTATAGGTGTAAATAATAAATTACTGGTATGATTTGCTATAAATCTCCAAATATAATGTAAGCAGCAGAAAGTCTACTAATAAGGCAAAGAAATGGGCCAGTGAAAAACAACAAAGTAATTATTTAACTAACCTGATATAAATAGGAAGGCAGGAACCTGCAGGTTAAATATAGGTGTTACATTCTTGACAATAATCATTTCAATATTATTTCACTACTAGTGCAGGACCCGAAAAGGAACACCTCTATAGTAGAGATGAGCAAATTTATTCTACCAATTTGGAATTTGCACTAAATTTCTGGTGAGTCAGTGAAGACCCACACATAATACTTCACTACAAAATAAATGAGCTACACAGTTCCCTTTCCAAAAGAAAAAGAGAACTAAATGTCCCTATATTATGCTTCTCTGTATGAGATGTTCAAGCCAATTCTCTTTCCAAAAGGACAAGAAAACAGAGGGCCAGATTTATAATAGATTGATGCCATACACCTCGTCATAAATTAGGTATAGCATCCGGAAGTCCATGCACCTATACTAATATCAGCCCCTGCCTGGCATCCATTTTTAGTGTTCACAAATACATTTTTTGATGTATTATTTAATAAGACATTTAGTAGAGAAGCTACAAAAAGACTAAACTTCAGTAAGGCCAGGTTTTAATTGTTAAGGCAGAAATCACCACAATTTAGCTTTCCATTAGAAGAACAGGAAAAAATGGATCTGTTATTGTGAGCATCAGTTGTGCTCAGTTTGCATCAGTTTTTGTCAGTTCTGTCAGGCATCGGTTATTTTTGTTATAAGAAAAAGTCCTGCAATGCAATGTAAAAATGACGCCAATATGTATGGAATTGCTTATGTATGGAATCAGGTGGACAATGTTCTACCTGTTATATTACACTTTTTATTCACTCTAATATAATAATCATGGTCTAATGGATTTTTTTTATATATGAAATTGGGTGGAGAACACTATCTTTTATATTACACTGTTAATTTACCCCAACATGACAATTAAGGCTTAATAGAGTTGGCTATCTATGAAATCGGGGGGACAACACTGTAACGGTTATATTAAACTGCTAAGTCAACCCAATATAAGAATCAAGGCCTAATGGAATTGCTTATCTATGAAATCAGGTGGACAACACTGTAACGGTTATATTTCACTGTTCATTCACCCCAATATAATAATCAAAGCATAATGGAATTGCTTATCTGTGAAATCAAGTGGACAACACTCTAATGGTTATATCACATTGTTAATTGACCCCAATGTAAGAATCAAGGCGTAATGGAATTGATTATATATGAAATCAGGTGGAAAACACTGTAACAGTTATATTTCACTGTTTATTCACTCCAATATAATAATCAAGGTCTAATGGAATTGCTTATCTATGAAATCAGGTGGACAACACTCTAGTGGTTATATTATACTGTTAATTCACCCCAATATTAGAGTCAAGGCCTAATGGAATTGCTCATCTATGAAATTAGGTGGACAACACTCTAACAATTACATTACACAGGTTATTCACCCCAATTTGAGAATGATGTCATATAAGAGTTATATATTAAACAACGTGGACACCATAATCAAGGTTAGATTACACAGTTTATTCACCCCAATTGCAGAATAAAGACATAATAGAATTGCTTATCTAATAAACAAGGTGGACATCCAAATAATGGTTAGATTACATATGTTATTCATCCCAATTTGAGAATAAAAAACGTCATATTATTGTCTATCTAATAAACGTAAATAAATAATAAAGGTGGGCACCTAAATAGCAGTTAGATTAAACAGATTATTTACCCCAATTCAAGAATAAAGGCATAATAGAATTGCTTATCTAATAAACAAAGTAGGCACCCAAATAGAGATGAGCGAATCATTCAAATTTTTATTCGCCAAATATTCGCCGAATATCTGACAAGATTCGTATTCGCACAGACTTATTCGGTTGAATCTACGTACAAAAAAAAGATCGTGTTGCGAACATTCCTGCGTAAAGTATGTACATACAGTCAACGTATGTAGAAGTATGCAACACGTAAGCATTAGCGTAGAAAAGTGCATACGAATCCTTAACGTACAAATGACTTGCGAATGCGTCATACGCACGAGGCTAGGCTGCGGCCTACAGTCTTTAGAGGAAGACTATATGAACTAGAAAAATAAGGTGCTCACTGCTGTTAGCTTTCAATAAGTTAATAATTTACTAAAAACACTGTACAATAAGTGCATTAATAAGACACATTGCAGTACCAGAAAAAGAATACACACAATGGGCTAAAGTGCTGTACCATTAAAAACAGTGTAGCTAAAATACAGCAAAGACATAAGTATGCAAACATTTTAGTGCAATCAATTTCACATTTGCAAGCATAAAAGGCTAAGATATACATTTGAGTCTCTCCTTATGGCTCCTAGTTGGCTTGGCAATTATAAAACAGTCTGTCTGGAACAAATATTCCAAAATTCAATTGTAATCCACGTGAGGTAAAATTGTAATCCAAACAGGTAATGTCATGTGTAATCCACACGGATAATAAATAGCAGCAAATAGAGAACCCTTTTTGCAAAAGTGGTTCCCAAATAGAGATGAGCGAATCATGCAAAAAATTATTCGCCGAATATTCGCCGAACTTTTCCTAAAATTCGTATATTCGACAAATAGATTTGTTGTATTTGCGTACAAAATATACGTTATTATGTGCTATTAGCGAATATTCGCTCATTAATAACGAACGTTCATTTTTCAAAAGGTACGCAACTTTATACGCTTTTAATCTATACACTGTTGCGTACGAATATAAGTCTCGCGAATGCACGCACAATGCTACGTCGTGGCGTACGAACCTCAGAGTCAGAGCGAATTTTGCAAGATGGCAACGGCAAGCAGGTGTTCGTGTCCATTCAGCTCTGAAGAGCTAAAGTACATGGTCCAGAAGATGGACAAGCTGGGCTATGATGGCAGTGGCACCCATCAACACCCGCACCAAGAAAAAAAACAAATAGAGCGGGTGATACAAGGCCTGCGCCATCACTGTCAGAGTGAGCGGACCCCGGGCCAGGTCCAGAGGAAGTGGTCGGACCTCAAATTGAAGTGCCCAGAGCGGCTAAGGCAGATCTGGGATGAGATACGAGAGGGTGAGTAACCAAAAATATTTGATTAGTAACATGTTAAAAAATTATGACAACACTATCCACCTAAAAATCACAACTGATGACCGGGATACTCTATGTATTAATCACTTTCCACAAAAAGAACAAGAGTATAACCAGTAGCCCCTTAAAAATATTTATCTTTATTAACCAATGTAATAATAAAATAATTACCATCCACATAATACAGTAGGAGAACTAATATAACACGCCAAGCGGATGCTCTACCCTCTTAACATAAACATCTATTAATATCTGCTGAATGAAACTCATATACATAAACATCAATGTAGCTTACAATATGACAAGTAATGCAAAACAATGCCTAATGACACTGGCCACCACCCTAGTAAATGTCCTAATAGTAATAATTATTCAATGCAGATTATATTATAACGTACATATTGAAATAAACAGGTAATGACCACACATACCTAGTGAATGGGAGAGCTTCCGCTGGCGTCCCCTCTACGCGCGTTTCCTCCTGACGAAGCTGTACACGCGAGAGGCCAGGGAATGTGGAGGAATGGGTTTAAAGGACTAATCTGCCAATGACGAATCGCCTTACCAGGCATGTGACTACATTCACCTGCTAAATCTGATGAGCGCTTACATCGTCACCGGAAACCACGTATGGGCTACTTCCACCCTCCCTCCGAGGCCGACACCGGGAAGGGCAACTTCACGTGTAACGTGCGTTGCCAATTGCCTGCGTCCAACCCCTAACGGTGGGAGAGATGGAAGAGCCATGGTCCGATGCACCCGTAAGCGCATCCATTAGCAAGTGACTACACTATGCCATAACTGGCTTTTATACTACCAATAATATGAAAAAACAAATCACAATGCACCTGATTAAATAATTAAAAAATATGAATGTGCAAATGAATATATGAAAATCGTTGAGGCTTTACAGAAACAAATGGATAAAGATTTGACACCAGAAGATATAGCGAAATTTAAAGAAGATATGAATAATAGCTATGCTTCTTGGGAAAAAGAGATAACAACACAAAAAATTAGGAAGTTCCAACGGGACGTCACGGATTATAATAATAAAAAGGTATTTAAATGGCAAAGGAAGGTGGATGGTGAGGGTTCTTTGTCTAGAACTTCCTCATTTTCCTCGGTCAATTCAGCAATGGAGGGAGATGTAAGAACAAGTGAGGAGATCAGACAAAGACCGCGGAGAATGCAATCTAACTGGTTAAATGGAAATCAAGGGAATAAAAGAAAAATGGAAAATAAGATCGACAATAAAAATAAAAAAGGCAAGGAGGACCACCTACAGGTAATAAATTTATCATCATATGAGTTAACTGATGATCAATATAGAGTTTTAGAAAAAGGTCTAACATTTTCTCCCTCTCAAAACATGGATTTGTTCACAGTAACTAAGGACGTCCACCTATTTGCAAGAAAATTGCTTTTAAGAAAATTACATTATAAAAAGGAGAAGCATGAGATGTTTGACACCATAGAGGAAAAAGAGGCATTACAAATATTGGAGGATTTGATGGAGGAGAATGAAAAAGAACAGCAGGTAAGTTCAGTTTCGAAGGATCTGATCAAAAAATCTATGACATTCCCACAATTTAGTATTTGTCCGGCTATAGATATTTTTGTGAAGCTGGTGAGTGAGGATCTGGCAAAGATAGAGGGGGACACTACCAAGAACAATCTAACTAAAAAAGAAAGGATGGCCATAAAAGAACTTAGCCAACTCAAGGGTGTGGTAATTAAGCAGGCAGATAAAGGGGGGAATGTTGTACTTTGGCCCTCAGAGATGTATGAAAAACAAGTCTCTAAATTATTAAGAGATAAAAAATGTTATAGAAGCTTACCATCTAACCCATTGGGTCTTTTTCAAGATGAATTAAATAGTATCCTGGATATGGCAGTAGAAAATAACATCATCACTCGGAATGTGAGAGACATGCTTGTGATTGCTTTCCCTAAAGTACCTACATTTTATATCATTCCTAAGGTCCACAAAGATAGTTTAGATCCGCCAGGACGAACGATCGTGGCAGGCAATGAGGGGTTATGCGAATGTATATGTAGATTTATTGACTACCACCTGCAATCTTTGGTCACAAATCTACCCTCGTTCATTCAGGACACTACAGCGGCTCTAAATAGACTGCAAGGTATTCACATGGAGGAAGGAATGCTCTTAGTTACGGCCGATGTGGAATCATTATATACTAGCATAAGACATGAGGATGGCCTGAAAGCCGTGGCTGAATTTCTAAAAGGTAATGCACAGGAACCCCAATTCAACAGTTTTATTTTAGAACTGTTGCAATTCGTGTTGAATCATAATTTTTTTATTTTCAAAAATCAGTATTTTTTACAGATTCAAGGAGTAGCAATGGGGGCGACATGTGCCCCCTCTAATGCTAATTTATTCTTAGGGGCCTGGGAAAGAGAGGTTTTCCAAAATGACAACATCAGAGGAATAGAGAAGGCGCATAATTGGATGCGTTATATAGACGACGTCCTATTCCTCTGGGAAGGATCAATTGAAGAATTGAACCATTTTATGCAGTCGTTGAACGATAATGCATTAAACATTAAACTTACCTTCCAGGCAGCAAGAGAGGTGGATTTTTTGGATTTGAAGATTAAGGTGGGACTGGATGGACATCTGGAAACGGAAGTATTTAGAAAAAAGACAGCAGTAAATGCACTCCTGCATGCGAAGTCTTCACATCCAAAACCAACCGTCACAGGCATTCCAACAGGTCAGTTTTTGCGCCTAAGACGAATTTGTTCTGATGAGAAGGTATACAAAAAACAAGCCCAGGCATTGAAAGAACGCTTTCAGGAAAGAGGGTATAGCAACAGACAAATCAACAAAGGTGCAAGGATTGCTAATAGCAAATCCCGTGAACAACTTTTCACATCCAAAACCAACCGTCACAGGCATTCCAACAGGTCAGTTTTTGCGCCTAAGACGAATTTGTTCTGATGAGAAGGTATACAAAAAACAAGCCCAGGCATTGAAAGAACACTTTCAGGAAAGAGGGTATAGCAACAGACAAATCAACAAAGGTGCAAGGATTGCTAATAGCAAATCCCGTGAACAACTTTTATGTCCCAATAAACTTAGGGAGAAGAGTAAGGAAAATAAGTTGAGGTTCATCACCAATTATAACAAACAATGGGAATCCATTCGAGAGATTTTAAATAAACATTGGAATGTCTTGAAAACTGATGTGATCCTGAAAAAATGTACATCAGATAGACCTTTGATGACAGCAAAAAGATCAAAAAACTTGAAGGACATTTTGGTTCATAGTCATTATATCCCGGATATGGTGTCATCAAAAAGCAAGTATCTGAAGGGCTCATATGCCTGTGGCTCATGCAGAGCCTGTAGGAACATGGATAGATCAAGCCACTTCAGTGATGCGGATAACAAGCGAACATATGAGATCCGTGATTACATCTCTTGCTCTACAACTAATGTCATATACTATGCCACCTGTCCCTGTAATAAGATCTATATTGGTTTAACTACCAGAGAATTTAGAAAAAGGATAAGGGAGCATATAAGAGACATAGAGAAAGCAGAAGATGAAAAGGACCATGTACAATTGAAGACTATCCCAAGGCATTTCAAATTATTCCATAGATGTAATCCGGATTTGTTGCGATTCAAGGGCATTGACAGGATGTATATGGGTGTCAGAGGAGGTGACAAAGGTAAGAAACTTGCACAAATTGAAAGTAAGTGGATCTTTAGATTAGGAACTTTGGCACCTAAAGGCCTTAACGAAAATTTGGGCTTTAGTGCCTTCCTATAAAAGGCTGTGTAGTATCGTGGGAATATATATTTTTAAGGTATTTTAGGTATGGGTTTTAACAATGTTTTTGTTTTGTCTTATTTTAGATTGGTAAAAAGGAGTAAGGAGAAATCTGCTATTGGAAGTTTTTAAGAATGCACATGGTGGCAGGAGAAGAATCATGTTCACACACGTCTACATCACTATATGCACCGGCACTTAAACACATTTTTTATTTATTAATGCATTATAGTGTATTTAGCACCTTGTTTGTTTTGGTATGTTTTTATTAATATTATAGATTTGGATAATTTTTGTATTAATTTATGATATGTATAAATAGTCACGGGATGTTTTTTGATTAACACTGTGAGATATTGTGTACATAATGATGGTTTGTATTCACATGACTTGTTATTAATAATTATTAGATGCATTCGTAAGGGTCAGAATTCACTTACATATTTTTTAATACTATTTTAACTTTCATTAATCACGATTTTCATATATTCATTTGCACATTCATATTTTAACTTTTAGTAATCACGATTTTCATATATTCATTTGCACATTCATATTTTTTAATTATTTAATCAGGTGCATTGTGATTTGTTTTTTCATATTATTGGTAGTATAAAAGCCAGTTATGGCATAGTGTAGTCACTTGCTAATGGATGCGCTTACGGGTGCATCGGACCATGGCTCTTCCATCTCTCCCACCGTTAGGGGTTGGACGCAGGCAATTGGCAACGCACGTTACACGTGAAGTTGCCCTTCCCGGTGTCGGCCTCGGAGGGAGGGTGGAAGTAGCCCATACGTGGTTTCCGGTGACGATGTAAGCGCTCATCAGATTTAGCAGGTGAATGTAGTCACATGCCTGGTAAGGCGATTCGTCATTGGCAGATTAGTCCTTTAAACCCATTCCTCCACATTCCCTGGCCTCTCCTCCTGACGAAGCTGTACACGCGAAACGCGCGTAGAGGGGACGCCAGCGGAAGCTCTCCCATTCACTAGGTATGTGTGGTCATTACCTGTTTATTTCAATATGTACGTTATAATATAATCTGCATTGAATAATTATTACTATTAGGACATTTACTAGGGTGGTGGCCAGTGTCATTAGGCATTGTTTTGCATTACTTGTCATATTGTAAGCTACATTGATGTTTATGTATATGAGTTTCATTCAGCAGATATTAATAGATGTTTATGTTAAGAGGGTAGAGCATCCGCTTGGCGTGTTATATTAGTTCTCCTACTGTATTATGTGGATGGTAATTATTTTATTATTACATTGGTTAATAAAGATAAATATTTTTAAGGGGCTACTGGTTATACTCTTGTTCTTTTTGTGGAAAGATGTTAAAAAATTAGTTTACTGTCTGTATTGTATATGTACCAGTGCCATTAAAGAAAACCGTATAGGACAACGTGGGAGTGCGTAGTCCGCTGCAGCAATTTTCTTTCATGCTAGGCCACGCCTCTAACTCAACTCAAAGACTAGGGCTACACGACGACATTTGTCGGGTGACATTGTGTCGCACCAATGTCGCGCGACAATTTTTAGAATGGAAGTCTATGGTGTCGCACTGCGACATACTGCGACACGACAGTCGCAGAAAAATCCATCCAGGATGGTTAGTGAAGTCGACATATCACAATAATTTTAAAATCAAGTTAGTTAAAGAAGTATAAACTTGTGTTACCCCAAAAATATTTAACAAAAATGTGAATCATATTATGATTATCTAATATCATACTCCATTTGCAGCGGGGCGACCCTTCCCCTCCAGGGCCCTCTAAGGAGTTGTCTCTCTTGTCCCAGTGTAGGAGTGCCAAGGGTATTTTAGGCCTACAGTGTCTCTGGGGTATGTGTCACGGTGTTCCTACCTTGATGGACGAATAGGCCCCAGGCGGTGGCTCTGGCTGCAAAAATGATAGGTGGAATAATTGAGGGTCGTCGAGTGAAATGAAGTCCAGACCATCAATGGGGTGTTACAATTATAGCACATTTGCAATCTCTTTTTAACAAAGCGAGAAACAGCCCTGCACCTCACATAGATCCAGAGATCTGCCCCAATTACTGCTACATCAAGCTGGTTACTAAAGGGTAGTGTGACTAGTGTCTATTCTGCTGTATGTTAGGACTCATGTCCATCTCTCCCTATCACAGCTCAGGACAGGAGGCAGTTGAAGATTTAAACTGAGCATGTGCGGCCTTCTCAGTGAGCAGTTCAAAAAAAATTTTGGAAAAAAAATGGCTCATTATTTAAAAATATATTTCACTGAGTCAGTTCTAGTAGATATACAAAATATTTCATGACATGCAACTAGTATTCAGATCCAGGTGCTGCTTTGCAAGTTTAGAATATTTTTTGTGGGACAACCCCTTTAACTTGATATTACATACTAATTATATTCTTGTTTCCACCCCTACAGACATACCCACTGACTTCGAGATGGAAGCTGCCATACGGCGATTTGGCGTGAAGGTCCACGCTGCCATACGGCGATTTGGCGTGAAGGTCCACACTGCCATCCGCCTCCTACGCAGCCTCCAGCTGGACCACCTGGAGCTGCAGCAAATGATGGTGGCACGTTGGCATCCGCTTTAATTTTTATTTTATTTATTTTTTGTATTTTTCTGTTTTTAAAAAGTTATATCATTATTATTATTATTATTATTATTATTATTATTATTAATAATAATAATAATATTAGGTATATAACCTGTGGTTTGATGTTTTTGTACACCTTTAACCCCTTCCTGACATACTGTGAAGAAATATTGTTAGGAAACATATATGTACGTAACGCACAAGTGCTGCCAAGAATGACACGGAACAGGCACTCCAATACAAGGGGTATAAAGAAGGGCCTCATTCACATTGTGGAACAATTGTTCTTGTTGTGGGACTCATACACTCATAAAGCCTATGCACAAAGTGACAAGTATTCCAAAAATTACAAGGAACAGGCACTCCGATATACCTTTAATTACACATAAAGGAGGGAATCAGACACACCCGTGAAAAATTAAGATTGATGGCCTGCTGGTGAACAGACCCATGAAAACATTATTTTTGAGGGACTGGTGGTGAATAGAGATGAGCGAGTAGTGTTCGATCGAGCTGGTATTCGATCGAATACTACGATATTCGGCGTGCTCGATTTTCTTTCGAGTATAACGGCGATGGCGCACTTAGAATTCGTTTCCCCTCCCACCTTCCCTGGCGCTCTTTTTCCACCAATCACCATGCAGGGGGGGTATGACAGGCACGCTGAGCACGCTGGCAGCGCGAAAACAGCGTCTACATGCATTGGCTGGAAAAACCATGTGACCTCGAATATTAAAAACTCAGCTCTTCCTGCTCGTACGCATATGCTGCGTGAACTTAGTCAGGGACAGAGGCTGGAGAAGGGAGAGACAGGTTTTAGCTGTTGGACAGGCAGGAGCGTGATTAAAAGCCCTTATCAGGGCTACTACAGTGGACTTCAGTGATAGCTTACTACAATATAGACTTTACAGAGAACGGCTGCTGTATTCAGGGATAGCTGCTGGAGTAGGGACAGAGAGAGGCATTAGTGGTGTATTAGGTGCTCTGCTACATACCAAACTATATTTGGCACTACTGCTGTGTACCTTGAAAAATTACAATATATAGGCCTTATAACTGGCAACTGTACTGTGCGTTCTCTTGCAAAAGTAATTTCTCATAACTGGTGTTCATACACACCGTCTGATCACTTAATACACGGCTGTGTACCTTGAAAAATACAATATATAGGCCTTATAACTGGCAACTGTACTGTGCGTTCTCTTGCAAAGTAATTTCTCATAACTGTTGTTCATACACACCGTCTGATCACTTAGTACACTGCTGTGTACCTTGAAAAATACAATATATAGGCCTTATAACTGGCAACTGTACTGTGCGTTCTCTTGCAAAGTAATTTCTCATAACTGGTGTTCATACACACCGTCTGATCACTTAATAAAAGGCCTGTGTACCTTGAAAAATACAATATATAGGCCTTATAACTGGCAACTGTACTGTGCGTTCTCTTGCAAAGTAATTTCTCATAACTGGTGTTCATACACACCGTCTGATCACTTAATAAAAGGCCTGTGTACCTTGAAAAATACAATATATAGGCCTTATAACTGGCAACTGTACTGTGCGTTCTCTTGCAAAGTAATTTCTCATAACTGGTGTTCATACACACCGTCTGATCACTTAATAAAAGGCCTGTGTACCTTGAAAAATACAATATATAGGCCTTATAACTGGCAACTGTACTGTGCGTTCTCTTGCAAAGTAATTTCTCATAACTGTTGTTCATACACACCGTCTGATCACTTAGTACACTGCTGTGTACCTTGAAAAATACAATATATAGGCCTTATAACTGGCAACTGTACTGTGCGTTCTCTTGCAAAGTAATTTCTCATAACTGGTGTTCATACACACCGTCTGATCACTTAATACACGGCTGTGTACCTTGAAAAATACAATATATAGGCCTTATAACTGGCAACTGTACTGTGCGTTCTCTTGCAAAGTAATTTCTCATAACTGTTGTTCATACACACCGTCTGATCACTTAGTACACTGCTGTGTACCTTGAAAAATACAATATATAGGCCTTATAACTGGCAACTGTACTGTGCGTTCTCTTGCAAAGTAATTTCTCATAACTGGTGTTCATACACACCGTCTGATCACTTAGTACACGGCTGTGTACCTTGAAAAATACAATATAATAGGCTTATAACTGGCACACTGTACTGTGCGTTCTCTTGCAAAGTAATTTCTCATACTGTTGTTCATACACACCGTCTGATCACTTAGTACACTGCTGTGTACCTTGAAAAATACAATATATAGGCCTTAATAACTGGCAACTGTAACTGTGTGTTCTCTTGCAAAGTAATTTCTCATAACTGGTGTTCATACACACCGTCTGATCACTTAATAAAAGGCCTGTGTAACCTTGAAAAAATACAATATATAGGCCTTATAACTGGCAACTGTACTGTGCGTTCTCTTGCAAAGTAATTTTCATAACTGGTGTTCATACACACCGTCTGATCACTTAATAAAAGGCCTGTGTTACCTTGAAAAATACAATATATAGTCCTTATAACTGGCAACTGTACTGTGCGTTCTCTTGCAAAGTAATTTCTCATAACTGGTGTTCATACACACCGTCTGATCACTTAATAAAAGGCCTGTGTACCTTGAAAAATACAATATATAGGCCTTATAACTGCAACTGTACTGTGCGTTCTCTTGCAAAGTAATTTCTCATAACTGGTGTTCATACACACCGTCTGATCACTTAATAAAAGGCCTGTGTACCTTGAAAATACAATATATAGGCCTTATAACTGGCAACTGTACTGTGCGTTCTCTTGCAAAGTAAATTTCTCATAACTGTTGTTCATACACACCGTCTGATTCACTTAGTACACTGCTGTGTACCTTGAAAAATACAATATATAGGCCTTATAACTGGCAACTGTACTGTGCGTTCCTCTGCAAAGTAATTTCTCATAACTGGTGTTCATACACACCCGTCTGATCACTTTAATAAAAGGCCTGTGTACCTTGAAAAATACAATATATAGGCCTTATAACTGGCCAACTGTACTGTGCGTTCTCTTGCAAAGTAATTTCTCATAACTGTTGTTCATACACACCGTCTGATCACTTGTAACACTGCTGTGTACCTTGAAAAATACAATATATAGGCCTTTATAACTGGCAACTGTACTGTGCGTTCTCTTGCAAAGTAATTTCTCATAACTGGTGTTCATACACACCGTCTGATCACTTAATAAAAGGCCTGTGTACCTTGAAAAATACAATATATAGGCCTTATAACTGGCAACTGTACTGTGCGTTCTCTTGCAAAGTAATTTCTCATAACTGGTGTTCATACACACCGTCTGATCACTTAATAAAAGGCCTGTGTACCTTGAAAAATACAATATATAGCCTTATAACTGGCAACTGTACTGTGCGTTCTCTTGCAAAGTAATTTCTCATAACTGGTGTTCATACACACCGTCTGATCACTTAATAAAAGGCCTGTGTACCTTGAAAAAT
>ONZH01005840.1:0-22091 GCA_900303285.1 Rhinella marina | reverse complement strand
AAGGGTCTTCCACACAAACCTATTTGGCCCCTAGAAGATTGGGCTGTTTTCCCTGTTTGGGATGTGTGAACTGCCGGCTGATGTTAAAAGGCGGGCGATTCACCCACCCCGTTACTGGTAATTCTTTTGAGATAAAACATTTTCTTACATGTGATTCCGATTTCGTCATTTATATGTTGATTTGTCCGTGTCAATTGATGTATGTGGGTGAAACCACATTGGATGTGAAGACGAGGCTGAATTACCATAGATACACAATTAGGAAGAAAAGACTGGACTTACCAGTGTCCAAACATTTTGTGGATTCAAAACATACGGAACAACAGTTACGTTTTCGCATCATTGATTATGTCCCACTTGCAAGGCGTGGTGGTGATAGGGTTAAAACCCTATTACGCAAGGAACTTGAGTGGATTTACCGTTTAAATACATTGAGACCGAATGGTCTCAATGTAGACTTTAAAATGAATGCCTTACTTTGATTACCTGTGATATTGGGTTCGTCCTCCTGGATTAGATGGGTTCATTTGATAAGAGGACGTATTGATAGTTTTTGATTTTAATTTTTGTTTTTTGTTTTCTTTTAGGAACCTACATATGCTCTTAGTGGTGGAATGTCCGGAAATTATATGTCTTCGAGCCACATCACATATACCCCATTGGATGTTTTAATACTTAAATATACTGCATATGCGACTCATGATATTAAATTGGGGACGAGGTCCCACTGTGGTGGTTAGGAGGGTGCTGTGTGTCGAGCTGATCTGTGTTTATGGATGGGTATCACACCGATTATCCTCTGAGCGGGGTCGGCGCTCACAGTACAATGTGGGTGTCCGGCCAATACTGCTCCCATACAGTGAGTACCGAAAGGACCCATGAATATACAGGAGAATCCCTGGTTTATGGAATGAAATAAATATATATATTTATACAGAAGGTTGATGTGAGTTGCTAGATTGCAGAATTGATTTCTTTTTAGGGACTTCCCACATTAAAAATGGAGATTGGGTTGTCTTTCCAATGATGCGCATGCGTTGGCCTTTAGACGTGGTTTTTCCCTTACATGTAATGGTGTTCCAGATATTTACGAGCGACTGCGCATGTTAGACATGCGCTCTGGACACAGACTCCCGTCATCAAGGCCGATGCTTTTGTAATGTGAGAAGCGCACTAGGGATATGCGCAGTGGCTCGCTAGGCACGCTAAGTCCGAGATACACGTGGACATCTCGCTACTGTCGTGGAGTAAAATGTGGGTTCCTTTTAGCTTTTAAGTTGTTACACATGCTTGTAATGTTTTGCACATGCACTGCCATGATTGGCAATTTATGGAAGTATTCATCTTTGGTTTTTATGCACGTTATGTATTAATACAATTATATATCATGATATTCATTCACTATTTATTCATATGTTATGTGATACAACTAGCACTTTATATGTATTTGTGTATGTTTTTTACACTTTTGCCATTTGATTGGTTTTATTAATTGGATATGTTCTACACCTGTGATTTTTGTATATATACTCTGTACACCCCATCACTTGTGCTTGAGAAAGGCTCTAGTGTTGAGCCGAAACGTCGCGGTCCCCTAGCATGGGTAAATAAAGGTTTTTTGATTTATTTTATTTTGTATGGGAGTGCTGCCTATTTTTTGGATCTGTTTGTTGATGGTCTTTGTCAGACTGAGGGCGTGCACCTCTTTTTTGTTTTTCTGTGCTGCCAGTTTTTTCTTTTTTTCTATACTGACAAGTATTTGGCTTTGCACTGGTTTTTTGTTTTTTGTTTTTTGCTTTATATAACTTTTGAACATGTCATATGAGGAAATTACTCCTGCTACAAGTGGGACTTTTTTTACCCAGGAGGATACGGACAGAATACTACAGGGTGTATCAGGTGATACGGCATTCTTGAATATACCCTCCATTAAGGAGTTAAAAAGGAAGTTTGAATTTTTGAATAGACGCTCCATTGCCTTAAATTTACATATGACCACGCTGGGGGAATATTTTAGGATGCAGCGCATTCCACGTGGGATGCGTTCTAATGTGAAACCTAACCTTTTTTCTGAGAATGTGATTTTTTGTAAGCGTTTTGAACAACTATCTAACCAGTACTCCAGGGATTTTATTTTACTTAACTTGGAATTTTTACAAACAGAACTTGGAGAGATTGATATACAGAGGTCTAGTGTGGAGGACTCTTTACACCAGCATATGTCCAGTGATGAATTTGATAAATACAAAAATGACCTTACTGTTCAGTTGCACAGATTTAAGGTGGAATCGGAGGAGGTTAAACGATCGAAGTGGAATCGGGATGCAGACGACTATAAAAAAGGTGCAATCTACAATTGGCGATCGGATGAAGTGCAATATATGGGCCGTCAAGACAGCTTCAACAAGAGAAAATACAGACGTCAACAAAATATGAATACACCAATGGATTCTTTTTTAGATCCAGATGTGAGGAACCCCGACCCAAACATACCAGGAGAGGCGGTAGAAAGCACCACCGTGGCTACAAGAGCGCGTATCAACAAAACACGTCCACAGAGTACAAGAACACTGACAACAAGGAAGAAACAGTAGTGATCAATATATCATCAAGGGAACTCACAGTGGCGCAGGTGAGCGTTTTGTCTAAGGGACTATCCTTTTGCCCCAGTACACATGCAGACTGGTTTAATTTGGAGAGGGATTTATTCTCCTTTTTTAGATCTATTAAGTTAAAGGTTTGGTTCCGTGAACATGACTGGACTGCGCCCCCCAAGTGTAGTGAACTTTCATTGAAACATTTGGGCTTAAAGATTAAGAGTCAATTTATTCCTAATATTGGGGTTCCTGCCATTGAAGCCTTTTGTTCTGCAGTACGAAGGGATATTGACGCCTTGAAACAGGCTACTGACATGAGTCATTTTGAACATGCTAACTTAACTAGTGAGGAACATGAAGCGATTTCCCTCCTTAAGGGGGATGAGAGCTTGACCATCAAGCCTGCGGATAAGGGGGGTGCCATCGTTGTTATGGACACCTCCTTATATCTAGCGGAGATTGATAGACAGCTTTCGGACACTTTGATATACCGTCCGATATCAGGAGACCCAAAGTTTGATATTGCACAACGTATTAAGTCATTGATTTCTGAGGCATTAGTGGGCGGTATTATCGATGAGGATATAGCGGCTTTTTTAACTATTGATCACCCGACAACCCCAGTATTGTATGTACTACCAAAAGTACACAAGACCTTGAATAATCCCCCTGGGCGTCCAATTGTATCGGGGTCTAACTCTATCTTATCCAATATTTCCATTTTTTTGGACAAACTGTTACGCCACTATGCCACAGAATCAATGTCTTATGTACGGGATACCTCTGATTTTTTGATTAAACTACAAGAGTTACAAAGTGGGGATCTCTCTGAGGTGATATTGGTGTCCTTTGATGTTGTCAGCCTGTACACCTCGATCGATCATGACCGGGGTGTGCAGGCTGTACAGAAATTTTTGAGCACTTCTGATTTGACTGGACCTTGTCAACAGTTTATATTATCATTCCTTCAATTGGTGCTTCGTTATAATTATTTTTTGTTTCAGAATCAGTTTTATTTTCAAGATAGAGGCGTGGCGATGGGCAGTAATGTAGCCCCCACTTATGCAAATATATATATGAGGTTCCTGGAGGAAGGTGTCGTCTATGTCTCCCACCACTTCTCCCATGTGTTGAGGTGGTGGAGATACATAGATGACATCTTCCTCCTATGGAAGGGGACCCTTGATGAATTGACATTGTTTCATGACTTTCTGAACCATGTGGACCCTGATGTGAAATTCACTGTTGTATACTCTCCTGATTGTATACAGTTTTTGGACACATTGGTGTCAAAGAGGAATGGAAGGTTGGAGACAGATTTATTTATTAAATCTACAGATAGGAATTCATTATTATACTTTGGTAGCTGTCATCCCAGGAGTATGATTAAACATCTTCCGTATAGCCAATTTATGAGAGCAAGACGTATAGTGTCAAATGAGGACAGGATTGGGGCGACATTAGATAGAATGTCTGATAGGTTTGTAACCCGGGGTTATCCCTTGGGTGTTTTGCAACAACAAAAACAGCGGGTGCTGGATCTAGATAGAGCTTCAATTTTGGTACCCAAACAAAAGTCCCTGGGGTCTAAACGTATGCATTTTGTGTCCACCTATAGCGAGCAGAGTAACCAGATAAGTGGGATAATACGTCAACATTGGTTGACATTAAAGAGATGCTGCCCAGAAGTTGAGGAGTTTGGTGTTCCTCCTGTTTTTGCATATCGTCGATCACATAATCTAAAGGACCGTCTGGTAAACTCTGATGTGGTACCCAAAGGGTCTTCCACACAAACCTATTTGGCCCCTAGAAGATTGGGCTGTTTTCCCTGTTTGGGATGTGTGAACTGCCGGCTGATGTTAAAAGGCGGGCGATTCACCCACCCCGTTACTGGTAATTCTTTTGAGATAAAACATTTTCTTACATGTGATTCCGATTTCGTCATTTATATGTTGATTTGTCCGTGTCAATTGATGTATGTGGGTGAAACCACATTGGATGTGAAGACGAGGCTGAATTACCATAGATACACAATTAGGAAGAAAAGACTGGACTTACCAGTGTCCAAACATTTTGTGGATTCAAAACATACGGAACAACAGTTACGTTTTCGCATCATTGATTATGTCCCACTTGCAAGGCGTGGTGGTGATAGGGTTAAAACCCTATTACGCAAGGAACTTGAGTGGATTTACCGTTTAAATACATTGAGACCGAATGGTCTCAATGTAGACTTTAAAATGAATGCCTTACTTTGATTACCTGTGATATTGGGTTCGTCCTCCTGGATTAGATGGGTTCATTTGATAAGAGGACGTATTGATAGTTTTTGATTTTAATTTTTGTTTTTTGTTTTCTTTTAGGAACCTACATATGCTCTTAGTGGTGGAATGTCCGGAAATTATATGTCTTCGAGCCACATCACATATACCCCATTGGATGTTTTAATACTTAAATATACTGCATATGCGACTCATGATATTAAATTGGGGACGAGGTCCCACTGTGGTGGTTAGGAGGGTGCTGTGTGTCGAGCTGATCTGTGTTTATGGATGGGTATCACACCGATTATCCTCTGAGCGGGGTCGGCGCTCACAGTACAATGTGGGTGTCCGGCCAATACTGCTCCCATACAGTGAGTACCGAAAGGACCCATGAATATACAGGAGAATCCCTGGTTTATGGAATGAAATAAATATATATATTTATACAGAAGGTTGATGTGAGTTGCTAGATTGCAGAATTGATTTCTTTTTAGGGACTTCCCACATTAAAAATGGAGATTGGGTTGTCTTTCCAATGATGCGCATGCGTTGGCCTTTAGACGTGGTTTTTCCCTTACATGTAATGGTGTTCCAGATATTTACGAGCGACTGCGCATGTTAGACATGCGCTCTGGACACAGACTCCCGTCATCAAGGCCGATGCTTTTGTAATGTGAGAAGCGCACTAGGGATATGCGCAGTGGCTCGCTAGGCACGCTAAGTCCGAGATACACGTGGACATCTCGCTACTGTCGTGGAGTAAAATGTGGGTTCCTTTTAGCTTTTAAGTTGTTACACATGCTTGTAATGTTTTGCACATGCACTGCCATGATTGGCAATTTATGGAAGTATTCATCTTTGGTTTTTATGCACGTTATGTATTAATACAATTATATATCATGATATTCATTCACTATTTATTCATATGTTATGTGATACAACTAGCACTTTATATGTATTTGTGTATGTTTTTTACACTTTTGCCATTTGATTGGTTTTATTAATTGGATATGTTCTACACCTGTGATTTTTGTATATATACTCTGTACACCCCATCACTTGTGCTTGAGAAAGGCTCTAGTGTTGAGCCGAAACGTCGCGGTCCCCTAGCATGGGTAAATAAAGGTTTTTTGATTTATTTTATTTGTATGGGAGTGCTGCCTATTTTTTGGATCTGTTTGTTGATGGTCTTTGTCAGACTGAGGGCGTGCACCTCTTTTTTGTTTTTCTGTGCTGCCAGTTTTTTCTTTTTTTTATATATATATATATATATATATATATATTATAGAGATGAGCGAATCATTCGCTCATTTGCTTTGACGAATCATTCAAAAAATTATTCGTCAAACATTCGCCGAACTTTTCCTAAGATTCGTATATTCGACGAAGAGATTCATTGTATTTGCGTACAAAATATACGTTATTATGTGCTATTAGCGAACATTCGCGTACTAATAATGAACGTTCATTTAAAATATGTACGCAACTTCTTAGAAAATGTACGCATGAGCGTACAAATAGTGAAATAGTGTATGAATCCTCAGCGTACTATTGTCTACGCGATTACGTAATACGCAGGCGTGCACTCAGAGACAGAGCGAATATTCGAAAATGGCATCTAGACGATCCTCATCATTTAGCTCTGAAGAGCTGAAATTCCTGATCCGGCTGATGGACAGAGAGGATTATGATGGCACACACCGCCATCCAAACCAGCATAAGAAGGAGGTGATCCAGCAGGTGATCCAAGGCCTGCACCATTGTTTCCACATCGTGCAGACCCCGGGCCAGATCCAGTGGAAATGGTCCGATCTGAAATTCAAATGCCCAGAGCAGCTTAATGAGATCCGCGCAGAGATACGGCAGGGTGAGTAACAAAATATTTGAGAAGTAAAAACATGTAAAAAAATAGTGTACTGTATTGTATATATACCATCTGTCACTGCGAATAATGAAAAAAGTATAAAAGGACAAGGTGGTCGTGCGTAGTGTGCCGCAGTAATTTTGTTTCATGCTAGGCAACGCCTCTAACTCTCGACCCAAACAACTTAAGTGAAGGTATTCTTGTCATTATTGTTAATGGTGCTGGCCGTTCTCCCGTTTGTGTCAGGCAAATGCACTAGTTCGAAAGAAAGTACCCTTATATGCCCCTTCATAGTTAGCGCTTCTTCCTCCTACACACAGACTCAAAGACGTGCCCATGCTGCAGCTACTGTCAGTGGGCGATCTCCAAAGTATTCCTACCGCACCGTGTTAACGATATAAAGAAAGTTATTGCGACGATAACGTTATCTATTGCCATAAATACCTTTTTAGAAGAAAAAAATATATGGCCCCCCTCTCACACCCATAATATCTTAATAGTAGTATGTGTTAGTATTAAAAAGAGTAATCATCTAACAATTGTGTACATTTTTATGTTGCAGAGCACCGTCAACGTTGGCGTCACCACCGTCGAGGCAGGGCAGCCCCTGAAGTACCTGCAGCCTCTAGTAAGTGTAAAACAGATTTAATTTATTTTTCATCCAAGCTATGTGGGAGTGAGTAAGTAACTCAGTAAGAGCACTAGTGGTTAGGAACGGGATCTTCTCGCCCCAAACTATTCCCATGTAGCTACAACTGTTCATTAGAGTTGAATGTAAGGCTACTTCTACACTAGCGGCAGACCGGATCCAGCGGGTGAAGGATCCCTCCGGATCCGTGCTGCCGCAGGTACACGTGTGGGTCCGGAATCGCGCTCCGGCCCAAATTCACTGTAATGGGGGTGGGCACACGTGTACCTGCGGCAGCACGGATCCGGAGGGACCCTTCACCCACCGGATCCAGGCTGCCGCTAGAGTAGAAGTAGCCTTAGGCCATTATTTCATGATTTTTGACAGCTGCTGCACCACAGAGGAGCCGCTCTCACCATCTTCCATCCCAGCAAGACAGGATCCCACCTGCCCCTCCAACACCACCAGCCCAGCTACCAGAGATAGAAGGTAGGTTAAAAAAAAATGTAATGGGTGGACCTTCTGTCTTCAAAATATAAGCTAAATGTATGTTTTATCTTTGGTAGCTCCAACTGACAGTACCATGGGAAGACCACGCCGTATGGGTGTCCAGTAAGTACTACAAAAGGCTCAGTCAGTACAGAATACATGTCACAGAATAAGTCGCTCCAGTACATTAAAGTTTAGATTTTTCTTGTGGGACAACCACTGTAACTCGATCATACAAACTAAGTATATAACTGTTTCCACCCCTACAGACATCTCCACTGACTACGAAGTGGAGGCTGGATTACGGCGCTTTGGCTCCAGGCTCCACGCTGCCTCCCAGCTCATTCATGGCCTGCAGCTGGAGCTGCAAGAGCTGCAGGACATGATGGCCCAACGTCGGGAAAGGCCAGCGTAATCTTATTTTTTTGTTCCTTTCTTTTGCTTATTATATTATTTATTTGTTAAAAAGAAGTTTTTATTTATTACTAAAATATTCTTGAAAAACCTGTGTTTTGAGTGTTTTGTTAAACCTTTAACATCTTCCTGATATAGTGTGAAGAAGACAGAGTTTTTTTTCCCATGGCCATTTTCCCATATTAACCACTTCCCATCCGGGCCATTTACCCCCTTCCTGACCAGGTCTAATTTTGCAAATCTGACATGTGTGACTTCATGTGGTAATGACTTTGGAACACTTTTACTTATCCAAGCCATTCAGAGATTGTTTTCTTGTGACACATTGTACTTTATGTTAATGGTAAATTTGAGTCTAAATATTTTACCTTTATTTATAAAAAATCCAAAATTTACTGAAAATTTTGAAAAAAGACACAATTTTTTAAATATTAATTTCTCTGCTTTTAAGTTGCATAGGGATATCTAATAAAATTGTTATTAATGAACATTCACCATATGTCCACTTTATTTTGGCATAATTTGGGAAATGTAATTTTATTTTTTGAGGACGTTAGAAGGCTTCAAATTTTAGATGTAATTTTTAAGATTTTCTTGAAAATTTCCAATAGTTAATTTTAAAAGACCTTTGCAGTTCTAAAGTGACTTTGAGGGGCTTAAATAATAGAAACTCCCCATAAATGAACATATTTTAGAAACTACAGCCCCCAATGTAATCCAAACTGATGTTTACAAAGTTTGTTAACCCTTTAGATTTCCCACAATAATTAAAACAGAAGGAAGGTGAAATTTAAAAATAAATTTATTTTTTTTGCAGATTTTCAATTTTTAATTAATTTGTCCTATAAGATATCAAGGGTAAACCAAAAATCAAACCTGAATATTTATTTTCCTGATTCTGAAGTTTGCAGAAACACCCCATATGTGGTTGTAAACTGCTCTGTCACCTGCAGTAATGAGAGGGAGATAGTACAAGCATTTGTGATCGCTTTGACACCTTGTCAGAGTGATCAAAAGCCTGGAGGCCAGGCAAAAAGGTCTCAGGTTAAAGCTCTATGTTCTTGGCTGTCAGAAGGCAGCTGAGTCATGGAGCTTCTATGTACAGGTGTTGCACACAGGGGGCAAAGCTGAAGGACGTTTTAAAACGTCCATTCAGAGATAGAAATCCACTACCAGGACGTTTATAGTCAATGGGCAGACTGGAAGTGGTTAATGAACACAGCGGTGTCTGCCGGCCGAAGTATTACTACATTACACACTCCTGTTCACTGATTACAATTGACAGACAGAAAAATAAAAAAGGCTTGGCTTGTTTGGGCAACAAGCCTGTACATTCTACCTTAACATAGGCAGTGAAAATTATATATGAGCTTTTTATGGCTGCCCCGGCCAGTAGTAGTAGGGGACGGGGTATATCAGCATAGAGTGATAGGTAAAATAAATACAACAGACTGCAGTGGTGTATAACAATGTCTGCTAATATAACTTGTACGGGAGGCAGAGGCAGTGTAAAAAAATTGTATTTTTATTTTTAAATATATATAACACATATATATTTTTTTTTTTTTGGAGGGGGGGGGAATAAAGGCTGAGGCTCCAAAACAAACTTAACAATACTAAATAGAACTATTAGTAACGTTAACTAACAACAGCTACTCACCTACTAAGCGTAGAAAACGGAGGCGGAGGTAGACAACAGTGTTTGGTTTTGAAATAGGGTTTTGGAGACTTCGGGTTTGCACAGCCCATGACATGGCACAAGACATTTGGCTGTAAAATTATGGCCCGGCTGACAGCAACAGTGGGAAGACACTGAGACTATTCTGCCCTGCAAGGCCTGATCTAATCACCACCAGCATCAGCAAGAGGAGTATGAAATTCGGATGTAATCCAGCCATTATTCATTTTTATAAAGGTATTTTTTTGAACACTGCCAGATGTGACAGATTTGTTCTTTTGGGTGTCACCCCCCCCAGCGGCACTAAAAACCCTCTCTGACACGACACTTGAGGCTGGGCAGGAAATAAGCAATAGTGCATAGTGGGATAGTTCCGGCCACTGTTGGCCTCAGGGAGGCTGTCCTCTATAACCATCGGATTATAAGGTGGGCTTCGGTGGCTTCTTTTTTTAGAAATTGCAGAAGGGACACCACTAGGAGGGAACACTGAAGCCCGAGAGGTGGCAGAAAATGACGGGGTTTGCTTGAGTGGAATGGTAGAGCAGGACGAGTCTGACCCCTGTCTACATATGGATACTGTATCAGCAGATGACAGCAGATCATTCTGCTGAGAATGAGATGAGCGTCCCATCCACTCCACTACCTCATCTACTTTTTACTCCACTACAGTTTTGCGCCTCGGTGGGTTAGCCTGATGGAACAATGGCAAAGAATTGCGAATACTACTAGTAGATGCTCCGGCAAATCACCTAATATTCGGATTCGCTTCACAGCTAAAAATTCCCAAGATTCGATACGAACCAACGAATCGACAAATCGATTCGCTCATCTCTAATATATATATATATATATATATATATATATATATATATATATACAGTGCAGACAAAAAGTTTGGACAACGCTTCTCATTCAAAGAGTTTTCTGAATTTTCATGACTGAAAATTGTAGATTCACACTGAAGGCATCAAAACTATGAATTAACACATGTGGAATTATATACTTAACAAAAAAGTGTGAAACAGCTGAAAATATGTCTTATATTCTAAGTTCTTCAAAGTAGCCACCTTTTTCTTTGATTACTGCTTTGCACACTCTTGGCATTCTCTTGATGAGCTTCAAGAGGTAGTCACCTGAAATGGTTTTCACTTCACAGGTGTGCCCTGTCAGGTTTAATAAGTGTGATTTCTTGCCTTATAAATGGGGTTAGGACCATGAGTTGTGTTGGGAAGAAGTCAGGTGGATACACAGCTGATAGTCCTACTGAATAGACTGTTAGAATTTGTATTATGGCAAGAAAAAAGCAGCTAAGTAAAGAAAAACGAGTGGCCATCATTACTTTAAGAAATGAAGGTCAGTCAGTCCGAAAAATTGGGAAAACTTTGAAAGTGTCCCCAAGTGCAATCGCAAAAACCATCAAGCGCTACAAAGAAACTGGCTCACATGAGGACGCCCCAGGAAAGGAAGACCAAGAGTGACCTCTGCTGCGGAGGATAAGTTCATCCAAGTCACCAGCCTCAGAAATCGCAGGTTAACAGCAGCTCAGATTAGAGACCAGGTCAATGCCACACAGAGTTCTAGCAGCAGACACATCTCTACAACAACTGTTAAGAGGAGACTGTGTGCAGCAGGCCTTCATGGTAAAATAGCTGCTAGGAAACCACTGCTAAGGACAGGCAACAAGCAGAAGAGACTTGTTTGGGCTAAAGAACACATGGAATGGACATTAGACCAGTGGAAATCTGTGCTTTGGTCTGATGAGTCCAAATTTTAGATCTTTGGTTCCAACCGCTATGTCTTTGTGCGACGCAGAAAAGGTGAACGGATGGACTCTACATGCCTGGTTCCCACCGTGAAGCATGGAGGAGGAGGTGTGATGGTGTGGGGGTGCTTTGCTGGTGACACTGTTGGGGATTTATTCAATACTGAACCAGCATGGCTACCACAGCATCTCTTGAAGCTCATCAAGAGAATGCCAGGAGTGTGCAAAGCAGTAATCAAAGCAAAAGGTGGCTACTTTGAAGAACCTAGAATATAAGACATATTTTCAGTTGTTTCACACTTTTTTGTTAAGTAAATAATTCTACATGTGTTAATTCATAGTTTTGATGCCTTCAGTGTGAATCTACAATGTTCATAGTTTTGAAAATACAGCAGAAAACTCTTTGAATGAGAAGGTGTGTCCAAACTTTTGGTCTGTACTGTATAAAAATGTTAAATGTTAACATATGTAATATTGCAATTGACATCACAAGGTTGTAAGTAAAACAAGCTCAATGACATAAATGAATTTACTAACCTGTTTGGCTTCCAGAGAGAGAGCTGAGCAGTCTAGACTGTGAGTGGGCTCCATCAAAAAGTTCTACCAGATCATTCAATGATGTCTGAAAATAGGCAAATTGGCCAAATACAACTAGAATTGTAGAAATAAAATTGTAAAAGTAAATATATAGATAAAAGTATTGAGACACGTACACATTAAATGTAAAGGAGCATTTATTGCATTCCATTCTAAATCTTTAGGCATTAATATGTAGTTGGGGCACAGTTTGACAATAGGGCCTGGCTCGCAATTGAGTTCAGGTCAGGGCTCTGTGTAAGCCAGTCAAGTTCTTCTACACTAAACTCACCCAGCAATGCCTTTTGGACCTTGTTTTTTACACTGGGGCACAACTATACTGGGACAGAAAAAGGCCTTCCCAAAATTGTTCTTACAAAGTTGGAAACATGCAATTGTCCTCAATGCCTTGGTATGCTGAAGCATTAAGATTTACCTTCACAGATTTGCTTGAAATAAGGGGCCTAGATCAAGCCTATAGCTTTATCTATCTTCCACAAAACTGGTACAATGCAATCAGGCATTTACCATTCTCCTGGCATCTTTGTTACTCAGACTCATTCACAAGACTGCCAGATAGATAAGTATGATTTGTCACTCCACAGAACATATTTCCATTGCTTAAGAGTCCAGAGGCAGCTGGCTTTACACCAACACCTCTTCATCTAACTCTTGGCATTGTGTTTGGTTATTGAAGGTTTCTATGCAGTTGCTCAACCATGGAAATCCGTGGTTGTAAGCTTTTGGCACACAGTTTTTGTTCTGATGTTAATGCCAGAGGAGGTAGTGCATGAAAGTCTGCAATTACTGAGTCACCAGAGAATTGGTGACATTTATACACTCTGCCCTGCAGCACTTGGTGTCCCTGTACTGTAACATTATGTAGTCTCCACTTTGTGACTTAGTTGCTATGGTTCCTAAATGCTTCCACTTTTCAATAATACCGCTCACAGATGATTGTGGAACATCTAATATGGAAGTGGTGGCATCTAATATGTAAGAACTGTCATGACAGGGATGACATCCTATTACAATACCACACTGGAATTTGATGAGTAATTCTTTCACAAATGTTTGCTTCTATTTTTTATTCCATGTTTTGGCATTTTATTCACAAAAAATTATATAGCTCTAATCTACATATTAAATGTTATTTAGAATTAAAATGTAGGATATATCTATATTATAAAAATGTCCAATGATAGCATTACATACATTTTATGCAGTTATTATTTACTTACCAAATTCTTTTGGAACGGTTATTGAATAATGACAAATTTGTCCAGAAGTGTAATTATTTGGGAAGTTTGGAGACAAAACCACTCCTTCCATCCCTGTATACTGTCCACCGCAAGGAGCTGAAACAAGAAAAGGTGGTTTCTTTTTTTTCTATGTTATTTTACAACATGAATTGCAATAGATTATAATCTACCATCAGGCGTTCACTCATTGGAGCATACTGTAAAAACTGAAGTCGGCAGCAGTAATAGCATATACATACATAGGGGAAAATATATCATGAGAGGAATATTTGAAGTCAGTTTTGCTTGAATCTGTGTAGGAGTACTTTATGCCATGTCTATCAAATGTTGCATGTTGGCTTATCCTTAAACCTAACACTTTTGTCTAGAAAAGCTCCTCCAGTTTTCCTACTGCACCCCACCACTGGAGTGAGATTGAGACTTTTTTGTGACTTTTAAAAAAAGTCTTGTTGATAAATCTGGATTGAAATTCACTAGCATAGCTAACCAAACCCAATTTTCCATCTATATATTTTAAAATTGGAGTGAGTGGTGTAAAAATGCAAACCGTTACACATTTTTTTGCACAATTGAGTCCAAAAAGGTGCAAAAGTCATATGGCGACTTTTTGAAGCCACAATTCTGGAGTGACGGCAAGATAAAGTGTAAAGTATGGTAAGTCATGATAGTTGTCTGCTATCTACATATGAAGAAGTGATCACTTGAAATTCCATTTGTCATAACAATTTACTGCTACTCCATGCTACACAGGGAATCAAATAGGGGGAAAACTGATATGAACAAATTACATCAGCTACACCAGTTTTGTGGAGTAAAAGTGATGCCCAGTGACATTTAGGGGCTTATGATTTATTACATTCATAACCAGATATATACCACATGATGTGGCAGAATCTGTGACTTCTTCTTAAACGCCAGTCTTAATAAATGTGCCCCTTGGTGTCTATTTTTGGTAATCTTTGCCACTCTCAAAAGTGGAGTGAAAAGTAGGTCAGTATTTCAGACTAGAACACCTTTAGGTCTCATTTATGACTTGCATTTCCATGCTAAGCAACCCCATTTACACAAAAAGGTGTATACCACGTTGCATTTGTGCCAAATATATTATTACTGCACCATTTCACAAAGCAAAGAAAGACTGAAAACTGACATAAAAACCACGACAAATAATAAATTGCTCCCAAAGATTGTACTATAGTATGGGTATGCTAAGGAAGAGGTTCCATAAAAAGATTACTTAGCAAACAGAGGTAGCCTGTAGAGATGAGCGAATCTATTCACCGCTTCGTAGATTCGTATCGAATCTTGGGATTTTTCAGCTGCGAAGCGAATCAGAATATTAGGTAATTCGCTTAGCTTTTGTACGCATTTGCTACGTAGTGTGTCCTATAAATTATACGCTATTCTACGTATAATTTAGTTACTCTATACGCTGTTGCATACAAATTCAGTGATGCAGACTTTTCCCTGGTAGTTACTCTATACGCTGTTGTGTACGAATTCAATTCAGCGATGCAGACTCCTCCCTGGTAGTTCCGCCCCTTTCTCCAGCACGGGAGGATGACGAGGCAACTCAGGAAATTAAGTTGCACATTCATGCGCCTCATCCCTTTTTCCCCCTTTTCAGGTTATTTGGGGAGCCCCTTGAAAGAGGGATTTTTAAGGAACCTTTGCTGCTTTTTTTTTACCCATTTGGATTACAATTTTACCTATGTGGATTATAAATTGCGACTGAGTTTGGGACTCTGCTCCAGTTCTATGACAAGCGTCAGAAGAAAAGAGACTTAAACGTGTCCATGAGCATACTAGGTAGGTGATATTTAAAATTTTTATATTATACCTATAATAATGTATTTGCACTTTACCATATATATGTCTCGAACATTCGCTCTGCCTCTGAGGAGTGCACGCCGTGGCCTCTCCTCGTACGTGCCTGCGTATTACGTAATCGCTTAGACAATAGTACGCTGAGATTCGTAAGCTATTTGTACACTCATGCGTACGTCTTCTAAGAAGTTGCGTACATTTTGTAAATTAACGTTCGTTATTAGTGAGCGAATGTTCGCTAATAGCACATAATAACTTATATTTTGTACGCAAATACAACAAATCTATTCGTCGAATATACGAATTTTAGGAAAAGTTCGGCGAATGTTCGGCAAATAATTTTTTGAATGATTCGCTCATCTCTAGTAGCCTGTGACATTTCTTTAGTAAGTGGAACTCTTGACTAGAACCTTTCATTTGTCACCAGGTTTATGCTGCCTTAGGTTTAAAGGGAATGTGTCATCCAACTGTTTGCATAGACACGTAGGCATGGCTCATCTGATCAAAGCACTGCTTTTCTTTTGTTAATTGAATGCTATGTTCCCAAGTTATGATCCTTTTTCTTAATATGCAGATTAGGGGTTTAGTGCAATGAGGGCATCACTATTGTTCGTGTTAGACTCAAACGCGTCAAGACCAATGGTGATGCCCTCATTATAGCAAAGGCCTTATTTGTATTTTAAGAAAAAGTGTGATAACTTATGAGCAGTGCCTCAGATCAACAAAAGAAAGGGCTCTTTCACACGAGCGGATGTCGTGCATGGAATCTGCTGTGTGAAAGAGTGTCAAGCCCTGTCCCGGACAGCAAAGACAAGGGGCATTAACATGATTTTGTAGTAACAGTGATTTTGTAGTAACTGTGATTTTGTAGTAAAAAGATCACGGATAGGCACAGAGCATTATTAATCATGTTAATGCTCCGTGCCTCTGCTGTCCTGCATGGGGCTCGGCTATCTTTTACACAGTGAATTCCATGCACATCATCCTCTTGTGTGAACGAGCTCAAAAACAGTATTTTAATCAGGTGAACCAAAGCTATGAACAGTATCTATGTAGATACTTGGATAAGAATTTTGCTAGTGACAGATTTCCTTTAACCCTTTTCTTTTTTCGCGTTTTCATTTTTCACTCCCTGCCTTCCCTGAGACCTTACTTTTTTATTTTTCCATTCACATAGCCGTATGAGGGCTTGATTTTTGCAGGACAAGTTGTACTTTCTAATGGCACCATTTAATATGGCATACAATGTAGTGGGAAGCAGGAAAACTGGTTTTACAGGTTTTGTTTTTACGATGCTCACTATGCGATAAAACTGTATTGTGCCCTTCATTCTCCAGGTCAGTATTATTAAGCGTTACCACATATGTATAGTTTTTCTTGTGTTTTAATACCTAAAAAAAAACTTTAAAAAAAAATTGTCATCTGACCTCGATAACTTTTTTTTAAATAGCAAAGTCTATAGAGATCTGTGAGGGCTTGATTTTGTAGGACGATGTACAGTTTTTGCCAATATCATTTTGGGATGTGTATCACTTTTTGATCACTTTTAATTCAATTTTTTGGGAAGTAAAGTGATGAAAAACCTGTGAATCGGCCATTTCATTTTTTTTCCATTTCACCATTCACTGTATGGGATAAATTCTTAATATTTTATAGTACAAGCATTTTCGCACACAGTGAAACATCCGTGATGTTTTTTTTTTATTTATTTATTTATTTAGGGGTAAGAGAATATTTGAATTTTTATATTTTGTACATATTTTCAATGAATTATATTTTAGATTTTTTTCTATTTTTCAAAAAATAAATTTATTTTTTTTACCCCAACTTCCAATCATCAGATTGCTGTTTGTATAGAATAATGGAATTTGCTTCATTTTTCTCTACAGAAATCACTATATTATAGTTCAGTGCTGTCACCTGCTGGCCTTAAATGTAATACACAAGTAATGAGCCTGCAATCCTAGTACAGGCTCAAGCTAATTACTATCTATGAACGCTTTCCCCAATCTCTGCCCAGTGGAGGTGTTCCTTACCCGTAAGTTCGTGCTTCCAAGTATTAGCCCTTTCAGACACCGTGGTCACATTTGACCATGGCATCTCAGGGGTTAAATGTATAAAATAGCAAGCACCTGGTGACTATGGCGCTAACTCCACTATGGAGTTGGCACCGTCTTTAAAGACCAGACATTCGCATTACGTATATGGCAGATGTCAGAAAGGAGTAAAGAATAAGTACCCCAAAATGGCACCATCTTCACATATCACACAGACTACTGAAATCATAGTGATGACAGGCCCCCTTCAAGAACCTTAAATGACATATTGTAATCTGTAATAATAAGCTCTTGCCACATGACCAGCTCAGCTCTGACCACTGGGGGATTGGAACCTGCGATCATTTGATTGCTTCTTCCAAATGCTGTAATAAAATACTGTTATGGTCTATGGGATTATGAGACACTACCTGATGAGCTGTGCCTCATGAATTGCTTTATAGCAAGTTAACCATGACATGCCTAGGAATCTTCAGAAGTCCCCAGGCTGGCATGGTAACCAATTGGAGCCCTGTGATTTTTTTATGCCCCCTACCTCAGCCTTACCCCACAGATGTCACAACCAGTATTGACCAAGGCATTTGAGGAGTTAAATGACTGGGTTCAGTATCATCGCCAATCTGGGTTATTGAGGTCTGGTACCTGCTTTATTATATAGCCGGCACCCACTGTATATGGAGTGGACTTAGTGCAACAACCTGCTCCATATAACCCTTAAGCATAATAACATACATGTATGTGATAATGTGATAAGCGGTTTATACTGTTATATAAGAGTTTTATAATAGATTCCAAATTATAATCTAAAGTAAATTTGTTCATATTAATAAATAATGACTAGAGATGAGCGAACATGCTCGTCCGAGCTTGGTGCTCGTTCGAGCATTAGGGTACTCGTAACTGCTCGATGCTCGGACGAGTATCTCGCCATGCTCGAGGAAATGGCAACTTCCGCATCGTGCTTTTTTGGCGCCTAAAAACACAGCCAATCACAAGACAGGAGACTCTACAGTACACCCAGCATCACGTGGGGCCCTTACATGTCGAAAGCAGGGGTTGGCTGGCCTGATCAGGTGACCCTGGAATATACTACCGACTGGCCGCGGCGCTCGGCTCAGATGCCGTCTGGATGTCGTTAGGGATAGAGCTGCTGCCTTTCAGGGACAGTGTTAGGGCCTGCATTTAGTTGTCTGTTAGGCAGGGATCACCCACAAAGAACCCAACAGCCCTTCTAAGGGCTAGAAGACATTTTATTTTTTTTTTCACTTGGCTGGCTGGCACTAGTAGTGCAGCTATCGCCATATCTAACCCTGTTTTTGCTACCAATATCATCTACCGCTTGATCCAGAAAATTCTCTGTGTGACATTTGTCTGGGTCACAGACTAAATAACCACCGTTAACAGGGTGTCAGTCAGTTCTACCATATTTCATGCACGTCACGTTCCCAAAAAAACAAAATATAAAAAAAAAAATTATTATTTCAGTTGTTTTAGCTCAGTGATACAAATCCATTTTACTCAGCTGCGTGTAACCTTTCTGTGTGTCACAGTTCAACACATTCGCTCCCATCCGTATATACTGTCCAGGTGACACTTTCTGTACGTCACACAATACAACCAAGTCATTTGCTACCGATATCATCTACCGCTTGATCCAGAAAACTCTCTGTGCGACATTTCTCTGGGTCGCAGACTAAATAGCCACCGTTAACAGGGTGTCAGTCAGTCCTACCATAGTTACTGCACGTTATGTTCCCAAAAAAACAAAATTGTAAAAAAATATAAAAAAACAAATATAAAAAAATATATTTTTTTTCAGTTGTTTTAGCTCAGTGATACAAATCCATTTTACTTCGCTTTGTGTAACCTTTCTGTGTGTCACAGTTCAACACATTCCCTCCCATCCGTATATACTGTCCAGGTGACACTTTCTGTACGTCACACAATACAACCAAGTCATTTGCTACCAATATCATCTACCACTTGATCCAGAAAACTCTCTGTGCGACTTTTCTCTGGGTCGCAGACTAAATAGCCACCGTTAAGAGGGTGTCAGTCAGTTCTACCATATTTCCTGCTCGTCACGTTCCCAAAAAAACAAAATATTAAAAAAAAAAAATTATTAGTTCAGTTGTTTTAGCTCAGTGATACAAATCCATTTTACTCAGCTTTGTGTAACCTTTCTGTGTGTCACAGTTCAGCACATTCGCTCCCATCCGTATATACTGTCCAGGTGACACTTTCTGTACGTCACACAATACAACCAAGTCATTTGCTACCAATATCATCTACCGCTTGATCCAGAAAACTCTCTGTGTGACATTTGTCTGGGTCGCAGACTAAATAGCCACCGTTAAGAGGGTGTCAGTCAGTTCTACCATATTTCCTGCACGTCACGTTCCCAAAAAAACAAAATATAAAAAAAAAAAATTGTTAGTTCAGTTGTTTTAGCTCAGTGATACAAATCCATTTTACTCAGCTTTGTGTAACCTTTCTGTGTGTCACAGTTCAGCACATTCGCTCCCATCCGTATATACTGTCTAGGTGACACTTTCTGTACGTCATACAATACAACCAAGTCATTTGCTACCAATATCATCTACCGCTTGATCCAGAAAACTCTCTGTGTGACATTTGTCTGGGTCACAAACTAAATAGCCACCGTTAAGAGGGTGTCAGTCAGTTCTACCATATTTCCTGCACGTCACGTTCCCAAAAAAACAAAATATAAAAAAAAACATTATTAGTTCAGTTGTTTTAGCTCAGTGATACAAATCCATTTTACTCAGCTTTGTGTAACCTTTCTGTGTGTCACAGTTCAGCACATTCGCTCCCATCCGTATATACTGTCCAGGTGACACTTTCTGTACGTCACACAATACAACCAAGTCATTTGCTACCAAGATCATCTACCGCTTGATCCAGAAAACTCTCTGTGCGACTTTTCTCTGGGTCGCAGACTAAATAGCCACCGTTAAGAGGGTGTCAGTCAGTTCTACCATATTTCCTGCACGTCACGTTCCCAAAAAAACAAAATATAAAAAAAAAAAATTATTAGTTCAGTTGTTTTAGCTCAGTGATACAAATCCATTTTACTCAGCTTTGTGTAACCTTTCTGTGTGTCACAGTTCAGCACATTCGCTCCCATCCGTATATACTGTCCAGGTGACACTTTTTGTACGTCACACAATACAACCAAGTCATTTGCTACCAATATCATCTACCGCTTGATCCAGAAAACTCTCTGTGTGACATTTGTCTGGGTCGCAGACTAAATAGCCACCGTTAAGAGGGTGTCAGTCAGTTCTACCATATTTCCTGCACGTCACGTTCCCAAAAAAAACAAAATATATAAAAAAAAAAATTATTAGTTCAGTTGTTTTAGCTCAGTGATACAAATCCATTTTACTCAGCTTTGTGTAACCTTTCTGTGTGTCACAGTTCAGCACATTCGCTCCCATCCGTATATACTGTCCAGGTGACACTTTCTGTACGTCACACAATACAACCAAGTCATTTGCTACCAATATCATCTACCGCTTGATCCAGAAAACTCTCTGTGTGACATTTGTCTGGGTCGCAGACTAAATAGCCACTGTTAAGAGGGTGTCAGTCAGTTCTACCATATTTCCTGCACGTCACGTTCCCAAAAAAACAAAATATAAAAAAAAAAATTGTTAGTTCAGTTGTTTTAGCTCAGTGATACAAATCCATTTTACTCAGCTTTGTGTAACCTTTCTGTGTGTCACAGTTCAGCACATTCGCTCCCATCCGTATATACTGTCCAGGTGACACTTTCTGTACGTCACACAATACAACCAAGTCATTTGCTACCAATATCATCTACCGCTTGATCCAGAAAACTCTCTGTGTGACATTTGTCTGGGTCGCAGACTAAATAGCCATTGTTAAGAGGGTGTCAGTCAGTTCTACCATATTTCCTGCACGTCACGTTCCCAAAAAAAACAAAATATTAAAAAAAAAAATTGTTAGTTCAGTTGTTTTAGCTCAGTGATACAAATCCATTTTACTCAGCTTTGTGTAACCTTTCTGTGTGTCACAGTTCAGCACATTCGCTCCCATCCATATATACTGTCTAGGTGACACTTTCTGTACGTCACACAATACAACCAAGTCATTTGCTACCAATATCATCTACCGCTTGATCCAGAAAACTCTCTGTGTGACATTTGTCTGGGTCGCAGACTAAATAGCCACCGTTAGAGGTGTCAGTCAGTTCTACCATATTTCCTGCACGTCACGTTCCCAAAAAAACAACATATAAAAAAAAAATTATTAGTTCAGTTGTTTTAGTCAGTGATACAAATCCATTTTACTCAGCTTTGTGTAACCTTTCTGTGTGTCACAGTTCAGCACATTCGCTCCCATCCGTATATACTGTCCAGGTGACACTTTCTGTACGTCACACAATACAACCAAGTCATTTGCTACCAATATCATCTACCGCTTGATCCAGAAAACTCTCTGTGTGACATTTCTCTGGGTCGCAGCCTAAATAGCACCGTTAACAGGGTGTCAGTCAGTTCTACCATATTTCCTGCACGTCACGTTCCCAAAAAAACAAAAATATAAAAAAAAAAAAAATTATTAGTTCAGTTGTTTTAGCTCAGTGATACAAATCCATTTTACTCAGCTTTGTGTAACCTTCTGTG
>ONZH01005839.1:0-27729 GCA_900303285.1 Rhinella marina | reverse complement strand
TTGAATCCCAGACAGGCTAGGTGGGCATTGTTTTTACACGTTTTAACTTCTGCATTACTTTCAGGCCAGGAAGTGGAAATGTCAAGGCAGATATCTTATCCCGGGGCTTTTGTGCCTTTCAATCTCCTGACAGTCCACCAGAACCTATATTGCCGATAGGTATCATTGTGGCTTCGGTCTCTTCCAATTTGAAGACCAAGATTACTGCGGGACAGCACTTGCCTCCAGTACAATCTCCTAAAGATACATTGTTTGTCCCTGGTCATTTATATCTCCGGCTATTGGGTGAGTGTCACAATTCTTTACTCGTTTACTGGTTATCCAGGCATTAATGCCACCAATGAACTAGTTTCCAGGTTTTATTGGTGGCCCACCTTTTCTAGAAATGTCCATTCTTATGTATCCTCTTGTGAGATTTGTGCCAGGTCCAAGAATCCTAGGTCTTGTCCGGTGGGTGAGTTGCAATCTCTGCCCATGCCTAGTAGACCTTGGTCTCATGTATCCATGGATTTTATTACGGATCTACCGAGTTCTGAGGGTAAGACAGTTGTGTAGGTTGTTGACATGTTTAGCAAAATGTGTCATTTTATTCCACTGTCAAAATTGCCCAATGCTAAAACTTTAGTCTCTCTTTTTGTTGACCACATAATACGTTTACATGGAATTCCGGAGAATATTGTTTCTGATAGAGGCGTTCAGTTTATTTCTAAATTTTCAATGGCCTTTCGTCATAAATTTAATATTCCTTTGTCTTTTTCTTCGGCCTTCCATCCCAAAACCAACGGTCAAACTGAATATCTAAATCAGTCCCTGGAACAATATTTAAGGTGTTAACTCTTGGACAACCAACATCTTTGGGTGAAACACTTGTCTGTGGCGGAATTCGCTATTAACAATCAGGTGAACTCATCTACCGGTATGTCTCCCTTCTTTTGTAATTTGGGATTTCATCCGCAATTTTGTTCATTCTCACCGTCTTCCTCCCAGATTCCG
Source organism: Rhinella marina (assembly GCA_900303285.1). Classification (NCBI taxonomy): domain Eukaryota; kingdom Metazoa; phylum Chordata; class Amphibia; order Anura; family Bufonidae; genus Rhinella; species Rhinella marina. The sequence goes on along the minus strand of ONZH01005839.1, from coordinate 26,736 downwards.
GAGGCTGATATTGTAGTTAAAGAACTGTGCACAGTCTATGCCCAGGTTCAGTCGAACCTGAAGAAAGCCCAGGAGGTTCAGAAGTTTAATGCAGACAAAAGACGTTCTTGAGGTGTAAATTTTCGTTGGGAGACAAGGTGTGGTTGCCCACCAAGATTTTGCTTCTTAAGGTACTTTTGGGTAAATTTGCACCTCGATTTTTTGGCCCTTACAAAATTATTGACATCATTAACCCTGTGTCTTTTAAGCTACTGTTGCCTGACTCCTTTTTGTATTCATGATGTTTTTCACAAAGCTTTACTCAAAAAGTATGTACCGCCTGTATCTCCCGCAGAGGAATCTCCAGCACCGGGGAAGGTTGCGGGTCAACTAGAATACAAGGGTTCTGGTTTCTAGAATCCTTGAATTCGTAATCCGTTACAATATTTGGTGCACTGGAGGGGTTTTGGTCCGAAAGAGAGGTCTTGGGTGCCAGCTAATAAAATGAATGCTATTAGCTTGATAAGAAAATTTCATCTGGCACACCCTGAAAAACCAGCTCCGGTGAGTAAGGCCCCTTTCACACGAGTGGGAGACTTGGGCGTCTCCCGCAACGTGTGCTATGTACTGACCTCCCGGCACTGAACGGGAGTTACATAGCATTATACTGATTTATAATGCTATGTAACCCTTACAGTTCTGGAATGTGTTAGATAAGATTGTCAGCATTATCCAACACATTCCAGAACTGAAAGGGTTACATAGCATCATAAATCAGTATAATGCTATGTAACCCCCGTTCAGTGCCGGAAGGTCAGTACACTGCACATGATGCAGGAGACGTCTGAGTCTCCCGCTCATGTGAAAGGGGCCTAAGGGTCCGGTGGCCCCTCGTGGAAGGGCGGTTACTGTAACGGTGAGCTGGCAGTGTGCTCCCTCCTTGCAGCGCCGCCGGCATCTCGCTCTTGAAGTGGGAGGAAGAGCCGGTGTCAGTCGCGGTCGGTGTCCTCATCTCCCTGGCAACCAGGGGGAGGGGAGGACCCAGTGGCGCCCGCTTCCCCAGCGCGCCCGACGTCCTCCATCCCCTAGGTAACGATCAGACGTTGTTGAGTCGGTGCTCACCTGTGTAACTCCTCCTGACAAGGGTCACGTGATGCTGGCCACGTCACATGACTCACCAGCCTGGCCTATTTAAACAGGCAACCTGCTGGCCACTGGTTGCCTGTGATTGGTTTTTATACCTCACCAGCTTGTTACTGATATTGCAACTTCTGTTTACCGACCTTGGCTTAAATTTGACTTCGTCCTTTTGATACCATTTGTACTGATGCGACCTCTTGGCTTCTGACCTCGGCTTGAATTTGACTCCAGTCCTGTGTTTTCCCTTTGTTCTGACGTAACCTCCTGACTTTTGACCTTGGTAAACATTTAGGTGTCTGTGTTTTCTGTCTTAGTCTGTTGTTTTCTCCCATTGTTCCCTCCCTGTAAGGCCCTGCACGTACATTAGCTAGGGACTGCCGTCCATTTTCACCCCATCAGTTTGGACGGACCAGGAAAGTAAGTAGGGATAGTGGTGCGGGTGGAGCTCAGGCCTGCACTACTCCCTTCCTGGTACGCAACAGCTGCCTTCTCTGCTCGGTTTACCCGCTCATCACTGCAAATGCTACAGTGAGCAGGTGAACAGAGCAGAGAAAGCAGCTCTCATAAGAACGATGCCTTCTCTTCAAACAGCTGATCTTCGGGGGTGCCGGAGGCCCCTGGCCGATCTGATATTCATGACTTATCCTGAGGATAGGTCATCAGTAGTAAAAAGAGGACAACCCCTTTAACAGTAGGACATGGGGAAAGGGGTTAGGTTGAGAATTTGGCATTGGGGCGGCTTTTTAATATTTGCCTCAGGCAGTAGAAAAGCTAGGTGCCCAGCGCTGAGTGAAAGGGGGGGGGGGGCAAGCTGAACTCTTGCACCAGAGCCCATGAACCTTTAGCTACGCCAATGTTCATAGTGTAGGGAAAGGATAGGGAGGCATTATCTACACTATAGGGAGAGAGAAGGGTCCAATAGAACAGTGTAAAGCCTGGCTAATAGGAGAAATTCTATTACACCTTGCTGCACTAATTAGGGATACAAAGTGTTCTAATACTACTGATTTTAGGCCGTTTGCATTCTCTTATACATAAGTAATTCCATTATGTAAATAAATCCACTAATCCATGATTGTGTAATTGGAGTGAAGTAACAGTATAGATTTTAGGGTAGTCACGTTCTTTTATACATACGGTGGGGAAAATAAGTATTTGATACACTGGTGATTTTGCAAGTCATCCCATCTACAAAGAATGGAGAAGTCTGTAATTTTTATCATAGGTACACATCAACTGTGATACAATCTAAAAAATCCAGAAAATCACATTGTCTATGTGATATGTCAACAACCACATGCCAAGCAACATGAGCATTCACTGTAAAAATGTGAATGTGGATAAATCATTTCCTGAAGCCTCTACTTGTTCCTCAAGTACAAAAATGTGATTGCAGGTGTGATGATGTGTAATAGAATTTTTCATTTTGCAGTTGAAGATCAAGTGTATCCTCCCATGTCCCAGCCCACAAAACCCTTACACTTAAGTACCCCTCAACCAAGTTCTTCATCACAGGAGCCGTCTTTCAAGATCTGAACAATTTCATCATGATCTCTCCTCTTGGATTTCTGATCCTCTTCTCATCTTTTGTGACAAGTAAGTCTTTGGAAAAACAAATTTATATACAAAGAAAGTGGGTCCAATAAACCATAATGGCAATAGACACAATATAAACAGTGTAGCAGGGAATAGTGCCAAAGTCTGACCACGGGGAAAAGTGTGACGAGTGTTCCCACAGGGTGATGGATTTCACCTGTCGCCGATTGGGCCATGAGAGACACAATTCTTTTATTTTCCTTTTTTTCTTTTTTCATTATTGCATTGCTAGTTCAGTGACATTATTTTTCGTTTACATCGCTGTAGGAGGATTTTTCTCTCTTCATTTCAATGGGTCTGTATTAGAGATGAGCGAACGTGCTCGTTACGAGCACTGTAGCGCTCGGCTCCCCTGTGAACGAATGCCCGCGTGGAAATCCCGTTTGGTATGAGTGTTATATCAAACGGATCCGTCCCCATTGACTTACATGCAGCTGAGGACGGATCCGCAATGCCTGCGGGCATTGCACAGGGGAGCCGAGCGCTACAGTGCTCGTAACGAGCACGTTCGCTCATCTCTAGTCTGTATACATTTTTCACACAGCCCTGGTCCTATAGAAGTGAATGGGGCTTCAGTGAAAAACGCATTGCATCCTGAAGTAAGTCCGGATACAATGCGTTTTTCACTGATGGTTGCTAAGAGATGTGTTTGTAAACCTTCAGCTTTTTATCACGTGCATGAAAAACGGATCCAAACGCATTGCACCGGCGCGGAAAAAACTGAACAACTGAACGCAATCGCAGACAAAACTGACTGAACTTGTTTGCAAAATGGTGCGAGTTTTCCTGAACGAACCCTGAACGCATCCGGACCTAATCCGTCACGCTCATGTGAAAGGGGGCTCAGGCCCCTTTCACACGAGTGTCACGGATTCAGTCCGGGTGCGTTCAGGAAAATCCGCAAGCATCCGCACCAATCTGCACGCAATCGCAGGACTGCGATTGCGTATGTTCGTTCAGTTTTTTTCTGTGCGGGTGCAATGCGTTTTGATGCGTTTTTCACGCGCGTGATAAAAAACTGAATGTTTACAAACAACATCTCTTAGCAACCATCAGTGATTCACACAGACCCATTCACTTCTATGGAGCCAGGGCTGCGTGAAAAAGGCAGAATATAGAACATGCTGCGATTTTCACGCAACGGTGAACTGATGAGTGAAAAACATCGCTCATGTCAAAAGTGAATGAGTGAGGATTCAGTGCGGGTGCATCTGCGTGGAAATCTCGCCCATGTGAAAGGGGCCTAAGTTTGGGAGTTGTTGCAGTCACTCTAAGGCCCCATTCACACGTCCGTATTTTTGCACATCCTGTAAAACGGTCAGTTTTTTGCGGATCCGTTGTTCCGCAAAAAACTCAATTTTTCCAGGACATCCGTTCCGTTTTTCCGTAAAAAACGGAAAGGATGTATCCATATGTCATCCATTTTTTTGTGGATCCGCAAAAAACGGAAGGATGAATAACATCTTTTTTTTTCACCCCTCCTGGAACGGAATCCGCAAATACGGATGACATGCGGATGCCTTTCCGCATGTCTTCCGCATTTTTTGCGGATCCATAGACTTTCATTGTGCTACGGACCGCAATTCGGGAGAAAAGTAGGACAGGAGGATTTCTTTATGCGGACAGTCGGAACGGACACACGGATGCGGACACCACACGGTGTACTGTCCGCATTTTTTCGGGACCCATTGAAATGGATGGATCCGCATCCTATCCGCATAATTGTCCGCAATTGCGGAGACGGATGCGGAAAGGATGCGGACACATTATACGGACGTGTGAATGGAGCCTTATAGAGATGAGTAAATGGATTGTAAACAAATAGTTTTTTACCTCAGTTTTATAGAAGTTCAAGGTGTATCTGAATCTGAATGTCTGGTTATTCAATTATAGATATTGAGAGAAAATGCGAACATATAAGGCTTCATTCACACGACCGTATGTGTTTTGCGGTCCGCAAATTGTGGATCCGCAAAAAAAACGGATGACGTTCCGTATGGCATCTGTGTTTCCGTTTTTTTGCGGATCCATTGTAACAATGCCTATCCTTGTCAGCAAAACGGACAAGAATAGGACATGTTCTATCTTTTTTGCGGAACGGAAATGCGGACATACGGAAACGGAATGCACATGGAGTACCTTCCGTTTTTTTTGCGGAGCCATTGAAATGAATGGTTCCGCATGCGGTCCGCAAAAAAGACGGAACGGACACGGAAACATAATACGATCGTGTGAATGAAGCCTAAAGGGTGGGTTCACATCAGCGTTATGGTTTCAGTTTGTGTTTTCCGTTATAACATGGTTATAGCGGAAAATAACGGAATCCATAAGACGGAAGTCAAAACGGAAGCCTTTAGAGGCATTCCGTTTTGATCCGTCATAATAGAAGTCTATGAGAATCATAACGGATCCGTCTGGTTTCCGTTATGCTTTCCCATAGGCTTCTATTATGACGGATCAAAACAGAATGCCTCTTAAAGGTGTCCGTTTTGACTTCCGTCCTATGGATTCCGTTATAACGATGTTATAACGGAAAGTTATAACGGAATCCCTAACGGTCATGTTAACGAGCCCTTACTAAAAAGACATCTGTCCATCCAGTTCGGCCTGTTTTCCTACAAGTTGATCCAGAGGAAGGCAAAAAAAACCCTGTGAGGTAGAAGCCAGTTTTCCTCACTTTAGGGGAAAAAATTCCTTCCCGATTCCAATCAGACATCAGAATAACTCCCTGGATCAACGACCCATCTCTAGTAACTATAACCTGTAATATTATTACCCTCCAGAAATATATTTACATATATATATATATATATATATATATATATATATGCAGATTTCAGGGCAAAGGTTATTTGGCCACAATCTGCAACTTTTCCTCGCTCACACCAGATCTAAAAAAGTGGGCGTGGCATGGGCCTGTTTTAGGAGTAGAAAATGGTCTAAATGTAAGACAGTTTAGAAGCTGTCATCCATGTAGACTGGCGCTGGATACTCCAGAGTTATGTAGAAGTGGATCCACCTCCAGATATAGGGTTTATTAAAACTGGCGTCTAAAACTCTGGTTTTAATAAATGACTCCCTTAATATTTTGAGCATCCGGTGTGGTCATTTTACATCCGCTTTTGTCATTTCCTTCAGAGATCCAATATTTTAGAAAGGTGAAAAAGTTTTCCTCACTGGCTTGGCATTCCTCTTCTTTTTTATTTTTACTAACATTTCTGCCACTTAGCACCACCTGTCATTCACCTGAGTGGCCCCTACATCTCCGCTATTGATTATTTAGTGATGCCGACCATGCATTTTCTTTGGAATGGAAATTAAATGGCATTATTAAAAAATACAACATGCCCTGCAAAAAAATGCCTCCACATGACTACATGAATGGAAAGTAGAAAAAGTTGGTCTTGGAAAGTGGGGAGGAAAAGAAGGAAAATGTAAAAGTAAAAAAAATTGCCTATGCTTGTCTATATAATCTTAATTAAATCTAGATAATATACAATATATATAATGTCAGAAGTAGTGTGGAGCGAGCATGCTCGGCCAAACTCGCTGTTTTGCCGAGCATAACTACGCTCGGGTCTGCTCTAGCGCAATGTTCGAGTCTCCTCCCCGCTACGCAGCGAACAAACGTGTGGGGGAGTACTGGCATTCACTGTAATGTTGATTTGTACGTTAATACTACGCATTGTATGCTAATGCTACGCATTGTACGCTAATGCGTACAATTTCAGTTAATTAGCATACTTTTACGAGTGAAAGGAGTAAAAGAGGAGAAGTCGCGATTCTGACCTTTTTCTATTAACCAGACACCCTCCCCTCTTCCGAGCGGGTGGTGCCTGGTTTAGTCCCATTGACTATCATTATGCTCGGGTGCTCGGCCAGAGCACCTAAGCATACGAGCACAGAGGTCCTCGCTCAACACTAGTCAGGAGGAAAATAGATTTCACACTTTGCCTAAAACTTACTGTCCCATAAAATGTCTCGGCTTTCTATAGAATCCCAGGATTTTGCACTTTGCCTGTAAGATATATTGATTTACTTTTATTAACTCTTAATTAACTAAAAACAGCAGGTCCATTACGTCCCTTCACTGTGTGACACAGGTGATGTGTTATCTTTATTTTGGGGTGCAAAGGACGTTTTGATTACTTTTTAGGCCCCATTCACACGACCGTATGTTTCCCTTGCTCCGTAGAAATATGGCACGGAAGTACGGATGTACTTCTGCAAAAATACGGATACGGAAGCATGCAGAAGAATGAAAAGTCTTCCTTTTTTTTTTGCGAATCCGCAAAAATACGGAAGGTGTCTTTGAAATTATTTTACATAAAGATTTTGACTGTGAATTGAAAAAAATAGAAAAAAAAGTGTTTTAAAACTGTCACCTTAGAGCCAAATATGAATATATGCATATATACGGACATGGATCCGCAGAAATACGGAAGACATACGGAAAGTCTTCCGCAGCGTTCTGCATTTTTGCGGACCCATTGACTTGAATGGGGCTACGGACGTGTTTTTGCGGCAAAGTATAGGACATGTTTCATTTTTTTGCAGCCAAACCGCCGTGAGATACGGCTGCGGAATGCACATGGTGTGCATTCCGCATTTTTTTCTCCTATGGGGAAATGAATGGGGTCCGTACCTTTCTGCATCGATCCGCAAAAATGCGGAGAGATGCGGAAAGAAACATACGGTCGTGTGAATGGGGCCTTAATCCACTTTTTTCTCAGCAATTCTGGTCATAAGGGCAAAAGGAAGATGTCTATGTTTTTGACTTTCTTTTTAAAATGTTATCAAACCTTTTACTTGTCCTACTTGAGTATTTCTCTAGATAAGGACCTGGTCACTGACATAGGCCCCATTCACACGACCGTATGTACATTTCCGCATCTTATCTGCATTTTTGCGGATAAGTTGCGGAACCATACGGACCGATTCATTTTTCCATAGGAAAAAAAAAAGCAGAATGCACACTGTGTGCATTCCACATCCCGTATCTCACGGAAGTTCCCCCGCAAAAAAAATAAAACGTGCCCTATACTTGGCCACAAAATCATGTCCGTAGCCCCATTAAAGTCTATGGGTCCGCAAAATTGCGGAACACTACGGAAGACTTTCCGTATGTCTTCCGTTCCGTTTTTATACGGATCACGGATTTTATACAAATACATACGGTCGTGTGAATGGGGCCATATTCTTTTCAGCCCATCCTACCCCTGAAATGGTTTTAATAAGAGATCATTTTTATATTTTCAGGTTACGCTCTCTGGTGCACAATGTGTACTGACACCACCACTATATGCTCCGGTTCCATTTTGGATTGCCCATCTGGCTATCAGTGTGTATCCGTATATACAGAGACCACCAATGGTGAGTTATAGAATTATTCAATTCAATCATTTGTCCTGTTTTGATTCCATTTCTTTTCTGTTCTTTTACAGAAAATAGCAGAGACGTTCTGTGGAAGATATCTATTCATTAAATCATCCCTCTCTTTTTTTGTCCATATATCTGTAGTGTACTGTAGGAGGAGTTCACTAACGGTACAACCACATAGTGGATCATCACCAGCAGTGGTCATTAACTGCTCAGCCAATTACACTGCAGCTGCCTGATATTTAATTAATGAAAACCACAACGTATAGGCGGTCTGAATTCTTAATGGCTGCACGGTTCCTTCAATACAGCGCGGCCAATAAAAATTCAGACTTCCTCAGTTAAACATCAGGCAGCTGCGGCCTAATTGGCCGTGTGGTTCTTGACAGCACCTGGCCGGGCCCTGAACAGATCACGACCACACTTTGTGTTAAGTTATGTTGACGCACAAAATTTTTCAAAGTTTTCCATCATGAAACTAGTTTCTTTGTTAAATGTGGCTAAGCAGCCGAATGGAAGTTTACACTTCCATTATAACTTCACACATCTCTACTTATAATATATCATGTTGCATTTATCATGTAGAGAAAGTTTTTCAAGGCACTTACTAATGTGTTGTGATTGTTTATATTGTCTCCTTTGCTGGCTGGATTACGGTAACTTTTTCATTACATTATATTCTCTTGCTCATTTCAAGGGGTTTACGGCCACCTGGTAATTCAGAAGCGATGCCCATGCTTCTACACTATAGGAAAAAAGGCTCTGGATTGCAGGCATGTCCTTTTTACCCCCCTCAGGGGGAGTGTCCTTTCTACTGCATCTGGTGACAGTTGAAGGATGGAACTGACCACCTCAGTGAACTGGACAAAAATTTTGAAAAAGAGCAAACAGCAGGTGGCGATATACAGATAGATTTCAGTAAATAGCTCAGTCACTGTACTACATTTTCGATTACATATAATTAGAAAAGCAATCAGATCTAGGTGCTGGTTTGAAAAATGCAAGATCTTTTTCATGAGAAAACCCTTTAAGGATTACAATTTCTCATGAACCAATTCAAAACAATATTTTGACATGCTAGAAAAATCATTGACAGGCTACTGACTGACTGAACACAGACACATATAACACTGGTCCACACTAGAGCTCAGCAAATCAATTCTAGCAAAGTGATTCCTCTCGTCTGCAGGACTTCATTTGTGGGGGATTGTTCCCACAGATAAGGAAGCACCCACCTACCACTAGATTGAGAGGGCTGGACATTTAGCCTGACCATGACAATTTCCTTCCTGCGCCCGCCACCATTACTCAGATTAGCAGAACAAAGGCAGAGATTCATTTTATTAGAACTGATTTAACCCTACTCAAAATAGCCCTCACAAGGTATGAATATCAGGCATTAGGCAATAAATGTAGGTTATAGCTCTTGCCCAAAAAGTACATAGCCAACTATGCCAATTGACGTCCTTCTCTGTTCCTATCTGGTGGTAATGGCCACCCTGTCCTTCCATGCAGGCTGAGGCCTGCTTCTTGCTGGCTATGCCTTTCACTGCCCAGTGAATGTTATAAAGAGAGTACTAGTGAGCTCTTCTATTAGGAAAACACTGACTAGTCTGCAGGATATGGAGGAGTGGGGGGTTAGCTGTGCCTATCCCTCCTCCCTGGTCTTCTCCGGGATCCGCTGTACTGTTCTCACTGCTTACAGTGTCCGGACGTAGTGCACATACTGTGAACAGACATTATACACAGTCAGGTCATAGTAGGATGGCCACTCAGAACCACCCTCAAAAGCCGGACATTAAAACCCTGCCTCCTGCTCTGCTAAACAACTCCTCTGCTCTGTTAGGCCACGCCCCACCCACGGCCGATGGAGGTTAAAATAATGCAATGCAGAATGAACTTCAGGTCAGCTGCTGGGGGCAGAAACAAGGGTGACTTTATAACTGCTGCTCACTCTCAGACAGCACAGTGCTTAAAAATGACATCCCTACATACGTCCAGGACCTGCTTTGGATGGAACACAGAGGATCAGAAACCCGGACTGTCTAGCCTAAAACCGGACCTCTGTCACCCCATAGTGCAGTGTGGACCCAGAGTACACCAGGGGCTGAGAATGCAGGAAGAAAACGCCAGACCTGCGGTCAGTTAATTTATGTATTTTGACTCTGATCTGAGGTCTGATACGTATAGGTGTCTAAGGATCTGATATAGGATGTGAGGATCATATATGGCGGTCTGATCTGATATGATGGTCTGATCTGAGGTCTGATACAGGGGGCTGATCAATATGGGCATCTGATTTGAGTATTTGATATGGGGGTCTAAAGGGGGTCTGATCTGAGGTCTGATATTGAGGGTCTAACATGGATTTCTGACGGGTATCTTATCTGAGGTTTGATATGGGGGTCTGAGAATCTGATATGGGGGTTTGAGTTAAGGATTTGATATGGGGAGTCTGATCTGAGGATTGATATAGGGGTCTTATCTGAGAATCTCATATGAGGGTCTGATCTCAAAGGTAAGGTGGTGTTTTTGTACTGGCACACATAAGGGAGTATTTTTTGTACTGGTGCACATTACAAGATGTCATTTTTCTACTGGCAAACAATATAAGGAGAAAGTATTACTACTGGGGGACTATGGGGAACATGAGTACTAGTCTGGGCACAATGGGGGCATTATTATGGGGGGTACTGTTAACACTAAGTGCATTCTGGCAGATAAATATTACTATTGGTGGCACTTTTGTGAGCACTATTACTGCGGGGGCACAGTATCAGCTTACCACAATCATTTTTGAGGGACATTATGTTTACACTATTAGTAAAGGGAAACTTTTTCCTGTGTGCAGCTAATTTTTTAGTGCACTGTATTATACTAATTATTGAAGGGGGCACTTTTTGTGTCATACTAGTATTTTCAGGGGAGTTATCTGTTTCTGCAGAATAGTATAAGGGAGCACGGTGGGCACAGTATTGGGGTGGCAGGATGGGGTGTTCAGAAGGTGGCAGGATGATGGAAAAGTAGGAAACAGAGAAGTCTGTGTGCCAAAACTCTGCAGAGACAAGAGATGGCTGAAAGAAATCAGCATGGTGGTCTGGTCTGAATAGACAAGATAAGAAAAGGGAACATCTACATCAGAGGAGACGTCACTGGATGCAAGAAGTAGATATGTGGGGCTGCATTACCCTGTATGTTCTGTAGAACTGTGTGTAATGTTTTTCAAGTATGTCTTTAACAGTAGGGCTGGAGGAAAGGGATTAGGTTGAGAATTTGGCATGGGGGCGGTATTGCTGTTTCAATTTTTCCCTCAGGCAGTAGATAGGCTAGGTGCACTCCTGTCACAAAGCACTGGGGGAAGGAAGGCATCAGGGCCTATGAGCGTCTAGCTATGCAACAAACATTTCATGTCTATTGTGCTTAGGATCTAAATAGCTGCTGTAAGGCAAATCTGTTTGTGCTGCTGTCAGCAGCTCATGCAAAATGGCTACCTCCATAATCATGTTCATAAAAAAAAAAATTACCATAGGTAAATAGAACAGAAACAAAAAGAATATATTACTACACTATTTGGTTTTAATTGAAAAAAAAATGCAATATGTTTCTTTTACCTCCTATAGCAGTGCACAGCTCTCATCCCTCTTTATCCTCTCTGCATGGATGTCCTTGCCTTTAGTTGCTTCACCAGACAGAACAGAGATTGGACACTTGTCCTACGAATTTTACTCTAAAATTGATAGCTTATTCTAGGGTCCTTAGGGGTCCTACTCTCAGCACTGTCACCAATCAGATGATTGAAGGGACTGTGGCGCTCTTGAACATGCAGTGTCCTCTTCATTGTTTGTAGTGCACAACGGCATACCTTCAGAAGTGGCTTGATATTATATCTTTGTCCCCGCCAACCTAATATTGATGATCTATCTTAAAGAAGAACTCCCGCAAATTTTTTATTCTCTGACCTGTTAGAAAGGGGCATGATATAATCTGTAGTGATTGTCATTTTCTTATCAGTGACTGTTTCTGTGACTAAAAACCTCTCTTCTTATTGTAGCTGGGTCATGTGACCAACTCCCTGACCTCCAACTGACCCAGGACAGCAAGCCAGTCACTGCTCTATTCATTCCTATGGGAGCCTCACTTTCAGTCTCATAGGAATACATAGAGAATTAGACTTCCTGTCCACACATAAGTCTGTGTGAGTTGGTGGGTCTATTTGCTGGTCACATGACACATATAAGAAACTTCAGGATTATATAAGTCAAAAAGTCAGACACTGGTAAGAAAATGACATTCACTACAGATTATATCATGTACATTTCTAGCAGGACACGGAATAAAATTTTTGTCGGGAGTTCTTCTTTAAGGACAGGCAATTGATTTTAAAGAACTGGACAGCCCTTTTAATGAAGCCAGACCTGGGGTGATCAACGGATCATATTACAGCTTAGGTATCTTGCTTATCTTCACACTGCAGTCTCTTTCATTCTTTTTAACTTCCTTTATGTACATTTGCAGATAAAGGAACTTCTACAGTTTTGACAAGAGGATGTTCACTTCCACCTAACTGTGGCTTCCAGGGAAATATTATTTCGAATAAAGCTAAAATCAGGATGGCCACAACATGCTGCTCTACTGACAACTGCATTCCTTCTTTGCCTGTGTGTAAGTAGGTGACTGTTTTGGAGACATAATGCTGACTATACATTTTCATACATGGCAGCCAACAGTGAGCGGTGAGTGCAGAGCTCCTCTCATGAATCCACAAGGAATAATGATTATTCTTCATTATGCTTTTGTCCATACATTAATAGTAAATTAAATCTGTCCCCATGTGGTACATCCTCATGCCAAAGATCATATGATGACCAGATCACAGTAGGTTTAACTAGGGGAAGTACAGTAGGACATATATATGGAATGCATATAGTGTAACATAGTGATGTTCTGGAAGGGGCGTATATTTCACCCAGAGTCCTTAGCTGAGTGAGATAGAATAATAAAGAAAGCTGTATTTGTTTTAGAAAAGTGTAGTGGAACTGTTGGAACTATTTTGTTCATGCCTTGCTTCATGGGCTGGGTTTAATTGGAATTGCATGTAGGTTAGTAGTGGGACATGCCGTTCCCTCCCTTCCAGTCAGTCTAGTCCCTTGATCACTGGTGTAGCTGATAGAATAATCATTGGAGAATAAATAGAGGCCTCAAAGACTCAGTCAAGGTCAGAACATGTTGTTTGCTTAACTATGTGACTGGGCAAAGCCTGATTCCTCTGACCTGCTGAAAGCATAGGTAGGACAGAAAAGTCCTTGCATAGAGAGAAAGGTCCTTGTTTTATGCGCTGTAGCTTAATCCAAGTGATGGGTTAAGTTGGATGCCCTGCATTGTGCTAGGGTTTGGACTAACTCCAGACATTAGAGAGTCTGTCTTGGTTGACCCCATTGCAAGTACACAAACTAACGACAGTGGGGAGCCATGCAATTTGTGCCTGGCCCTCCAAGGTGATAGTTTCTCCTCTAATCTGAGTAAGTAGAATGGACCCCCCTCTTATGCTATCCACATACCCACAATGGAATAAAGTTGGTGGTGTTCTGAGCATAAAAACTGTTTAAGATTTCTTATAACCAGGCCCAATCAGCTTAACTAAATAATTGTGTTATTTCAATTTTGGGATAAAGATAAGGGGCTCTCAAGGAAATGAAAGTCAGATGGACCAAACCTGCCTGGCTCTTACTTTCAAGGAAGGAGGCCTTCGTATTTGAGCTTTTAGAAGAAATGGACCCGACATTGAACTACAGACACAAATTCCAGGTTTAAGCCTCATTCAAACATCAGTGATTTCTATCAGTGATTTTCAGCCAAAACCAGGTGCGGCTCTAAACACAGAACAGGTGCAGATCTTTCCCTTATACTTTCTGTGGAGGCTGAACTCCTGGTTTTGGCTCACAATCACTGATGGAAATCACTGGCCGAAATACTAACGTGTGAATGAGGCTTTAGTCACAGGTCTCAGCTAGGGATGAGTGAATCGAATTCCACAAAGTAGATTTTGATCCGAATTTCAGGATACATTTGATTGACCTAGAAGATGAATTTCCTTGAGCTTCGTAGTAGCGAAACGATTTAACCTGAAATAGTGTAAAAAAAAAAAAAAAAATCATACTTCCCTCTTCCATTTGCTCACAACGGGCTGCCCGGCGCAATCTTGATTGAAGATCTCGGCCGACATCCTGTGTGTGATGTCATCACGCCGGCCGGCCTGATGATGTAATCTCGGGCCGTGCGACATTTCGCACCAAATCTTTAAGCAAGATGGCGGCAGCCAGCCCGTTGCGTGCAAATAGAGGCGGTAAGTATGATTTAATTTTTTATTTTTTTATTTTACACTGCATTATTACTCTCAGATGCCGTGATCATGTATGAACGCGGCATCTGAGGGGTACAATGATGGGGAATGATGCTATCACAGCTCCCTGTCATTGCACCTGCTACTTAAAAAACAATGTGATTTTTGGTGAAGTAATTCGTCACATAGCAATTTTTTTTTAAAATTTGGTGAAGCAGCCAAATCGAATTTATCAAAACTTCACTAATCTCTAGTTACAGCCATACCTCACTTTTTGATGCCATCATGCTGCTGTATGCCTACTATCGGGGTCCGTATGACTGCTGCAGCCTAAATCATGCCATTGCTGCTATCATGCTGCTGCCTGCCAACCCGTACCATGTGACTGCTGCTGCTACCAAATGCATCAAAAATCTTAACATGTGAATAGAAATAAGCAAAAACATTCTATCAAATTTGACCCAAAAATTGCATCCAAATCTGAAGCTGATTCAGCAAATGAATGTGAGACAGAGAAAGAGAGAAAAAAATAATAATAAAAAAATACATATATAAAAAGTTAGACAAAAGAGGAAAAAAAAGTTGTGAGTCCTCGGAGAGTGTCACATAGAAATTCCCAGGCCAATTGAAACACTTTTGTTTTGGGTAAAATCAGTTTGGACCTGGATCAAATTGGTCAACTGATTCAGCACAATCAAATTTCCGAGTGATTTGCGCATCTCTAAACCCTTACACAATTTTTCAAAAAGTAAAAAATAACAACCCGGACCTTTGTTGTTATACTAATTTGTATTAGAACGGTGCAATGACTATTAATAAGGTAAGTAGATGAAAAGTCCTAGCGTGCATTCACATTAGGTTCTACTGTGGTGTTCAGAGTAGGTGGCAGATAGAGAACATATCCATTTTGCTCAGCATAACTAAGGGTTCACAGACTTGAGTGCTCAGCTTGGGCCTTCCAGAACAACATGCAGCTCGTCAGTACCTTTTTAGGAGCATTGCAGGGTCTCCTACGTGATCGATGCAGCACCAGTAAACAGTGGTTATTGTGCAGTTGCATCTTCTCTTATTTTAAACAGTTCAAGAGGGGCCTGGATGCATTTCTGGAGTGTAATAAGGCCAGACTATGTTCACATCTATGTTGGAAGCTATACTTAATGGATCTGTTAGTTTCCATTCATATCAGTTACGTGCTGAACCCGGCGCTTCTGTTATTTTCATTCTTCTGCTCTCATAATAGAGCAGAAGAATGGATAATGTTAGCACTGATGTGAAGGTAGCCTTGTAATGACTAGAGTTCTGGAGAAAGGTCATTGATCCAGGGAATTATTCTAATTTCCTCTTTGGAGTCGGAAATTATTTTTTTCCCTAAAATGAGAACAATTGTTTTCTGCCTCTTTTTTTTTTTTTTTTTTCCTTCTTCTGGATCAACTTTGCAGGAGATAACAGGCTGACTTGGATGGACGTGTGTCTTTTTTCAATTTTACAAACTATGTTACTTTGATTGTAATGCCCGCCTCCCAAAATAGAAAAACAATGCCTGTCTATCTAATAATGAGTGCAGAAAGTCCTTGAATTACGTAGATAGTTTTAGTCTCTCAAGTATCACATATGTGTACACCAAGACCGTGCTACTCAGTGATAACATATTTGAAAATCACTCAGAAACAGATAACAAAATGCCTCACTTTCAGTTGAAATAAGGCTACTTTCTCATTAGCAATTAAGTTTTTCCGGCAGGCTACGTTTTTGTCTGGCCGCCTCTCGGAATGTTTGTCGTGCTGTGGCCGGACCTCTAGCCCATCCCCATTATAGTGAAGGGGGGCGGGCCGGACTTCTGGCAGCACATGTGTGCAAGCATTAGTACGGATACAGCAGGCTGTTCCCCTGCCGGAACATTCTGCCAGACAAACCTAACCCTAATGTGAAAGTAGCCTAAGTTCATATTTTCCCAATGTGAATAGGCTCTTCACTGCTGAATCCAAACCACCGGTGATGTCATCAACTTCTATCCCTTTGGGTATAGCCCCGTCTCATTCTCTAGCCTATCATTAAATAAGCCATATGGCCTTAATCCTAACTTAAATATCTTGTTTCAGGCCACATGTGCATGAGTATCCAACTTTGATCGATTTGGGTTACAGGTCCTGATATGGGCCTCACATTAGTTAGTAGATACCACACCACATGACCACCACTGTTTAAAGGGAACCTGTCATCCGCCTGAACTAGAGTAAGCGTTGTATAGTGTAAGTGATGCTGAATCCGAATATGTAAGTTTTATCTTCATACTCGCTTTCATTCTGACGCTGTGCTCCCACAAACCTGCAGTAAAATGCACTCACTGGACTCTTCTTTGAGTCCTCTCCATTATGTGAGTGATCACTGGAGTCCACTGAGTGCATTTTACTGCAGGTTTGTGGGAGCACAGCGTCAGAATGGAAGAGAGTATGAAGATAAAACTTACATAACCAGACTCAACGTCACTTACACTATACACCGCTTACTGTAGTTCACAGGGTGTTTTGGAGATGACAGGTTCCCTTTAAGTAACAATGGTGGTAGAGAATTATCTCCTGTCCAGCTCAGCAGTCATCTCCTTGTCATGTGAACACTGTAATCCTTGCAGCCACCCATCTGCATTATTCTCCACAGCTTCCATCCCTTGACTCTATACTATACTGTCTTACTGCTGTTTTTGGCAGTGAAAGCTTAATTGTCTCTTTTTTGACACTGGGGAATGCCCAACATCATAAATCTTCTCCCCCTGTCTCCGCCACTTTAGTGTCTCAGATATATCACTCTTTGAATGCCAGACATCAAAGGAAATCAGAAACGAGGTCAAACACATATTATGGTGAGGGGGCCAGTGAACTTGTGAGCCTGATGGATCACAATTTTGGCTATTTGCGACCACTATAGCTATGCTTTGGCATTTCTGTTTTTATTGTATATAATATTGGAGATGACTATACCATCCTATGCAGAAGCAAACTGAATTTTTTTAAAAATGTATAGCGTGTGGTAAATTTTTTTTATTTTTTTCCCCACAAAGGAGGGTTATGGGTAAGGTCTTAATAATCCATGCACTTGGAGAATAATCTATATGATACTTTAAAAGATCCAGGCATTGAATGTTACTATTTACCATTGTCTTCTATTATAGTATTATCAAGGAGCTCTAGCACTAATGGTCTGACATGTCCATCCTGCATATCCGATATCACCACCACGTGTGACTCCTCCGAAAATGTAACGTGCGCAGAAAATGAGAAAACATGTCTTTTGGAATCAACATATGTAATAGGTAAGGCTTCTATAATCTAAGATTTTAGGATTATTTAGTCTATTGTTTTCTTCAAAAGTTCAAATTAATTTAATTATTTACAGACCTTTTCTTTGGATACTGAGCTCCAAATCCCTTGTATAGACATTCTGTTTGCAGGTAGACTACCAGTAAAGGGGAGGTCAATGAAAATGTTTTTTTCAGAATACGTCATCAGTATCAGATTCATGGGCTCTGTTTACCAGCAACCCTGCTTATCAGCCACAGCGCCTGCCAAATTCCGCATCCTGTGGCATGATGTCCGTTGGTCACATTACTTGTCTGCAGTTCAGTCTCATTCAGTACACAGTAAGGCCTCTTTCACACGAGCATGTCCGGATTTGGTCCGGATGCGTTCAGGAAAATCCGCACGCATCCGCACCAAATCCGCACGCAATTGCAGTCAGTTTTGAATGCGATTGCGTATGTTCTTTCAGTTTTTTTCCGCGCGGGTGCGAAGCGTTTTGATGCGTTTATCACACGCGTGCGAAAAAACTGAATGTTTACAAACAACATCTCTTAGCAACCATGCGTTAAAACCGCATTGCACCCGCACTTGTGTGCGGATGCGATGCGATTTTCACGCAGACCCATTCACTTCAATGGGGCCAGTTCTGTGTGAAAAAAACTGCTCATGCATTGCACCCGCGCGGAAATCTCGCCTGTGTGAAAGGGGCCTTAAATGTCATCTCTATATAGATAAACCAAGTCCACTATTCACAAGAGTTGTTGGACACAGTCTACTCTCCCTACCTGCACAATGACATCTTCCTAGGTCACTGAGCATGCCTAGAAAATTCTCCCACAGATGTCTATGAGGTCAGCTCTAATCTATTGTGTCTATAGCCCATGTGGCTGCCGTCAAAGAACAGGAAGTCTTGATATATTTTAGAAGTGAAAACTGCATGAGTTTAGATATAGATAGACAGACAGACAGACAGATAGATAGATAGATAGATAGATAGATAGATAGATAGATAGATATGAGATAGATAGATAGATAGATAGATAGATAGATAGGAAATAGATGATAGATAGATAGATAGATAGATAGATAGATAGATAGATAGATAGATAGATATGAGATAGATAGATAGATAGATAGATAGATAGATAGATAGATAGATAGATAGATATGAGATAGATGGATAGATAGATAGATAGATAGATAGATAGATAGATATGAGATAGATATGAGATAGATAGATATGAGATAGATAGACAGACAGATAGATAGACAGATAGAAGATAGATAGATATGAGATAGATAGATAGATAGATAGATAGATAGATAGATGATAGATAGATATGAGATAGATAGATAGATAGATAGAAGATAGATAGATATGAGATAGATAGATAGATAGATAGATAGATATGAGATAGATATGAGATAGATAGATAGATATGAGATAGATAGATAGATATGAGATAGATAGATAGATAGATAGATAGATAGATAGATAGATAGATAGATAGATAAATAGATAGATATGAGATAGATAGATAGATATGAGATAGATAGATAGATATAGATAGATAGATAGATAGATAGATAGATAAAGATGATTAAAAAAAAAAAGCACAAAAAAAAACATAATTATAAAATCTCTGCAGGAGCAAGCTTTTCTTCAGGATCCATGAAGGGATGTGCAACAAAGAGTTTCTGTGATCTTGCCTCCTTGGACTATATTCTTCCAGACTCATTTACCACAAATACTTTTATCTGCTCTGGTGGAGGAATAAGTGCCCAGAAAGTTGTCCTGACTCCGGCCGTCGTGTGTCTTCTACTGATGAAATGGCTTTTCTAGAAGATTTCCAGGTCCATGTGGCCGATGATGATGTTCCTGTCCTTGTCAGATCTTTCCAGATTGTTTTACAATAAACTTTGTGTTGAAAATCTAAATGTTGAAACAATAAATATGCAATGGATACTGTTATCACTGTTATGTGTTATGTAAGTACCGTGCCACCGCTTTTACTGCCTTTCTTTTTTTTCTTGGTTTTTATTTTGCAAGTTTTCTTTTGGTTTGATACTTTGTTCTTTTGGAATCATTCCAGCTTATTAGAAACTCGCTACTTCAGAGTCTACCCTTACTCTTTGTTCATTTTGGTTAACCCCTAAAATGCTGTTATTGCATAAGGCCCCATTCACACGACCGTATGTTAATTTCCGTATCTTATCCGCATTTTTGCGGATAAGATGCCGAACCATACGGACCCATTCATTTTTCCATAGGAGAAAAAAAAATGCGGAATGCACACCGCAAAAACTCCCGCAAAACAAAGGAAACATGTCCTATACTTGGCCGCAAATCATGTCCGTAGCCCTATTAAAGTCAATGGATCCGCAAAAATGCAGAACACTACGGAAGACTTTCCGCATGTCTTCCGTTCCGTTTTTATACGGATCACGGAATACATACGGTCGTGTGAATGGGGCCTAAAACTGAAAAAACATTAAATTAGTTATTGCCACATCCATAACAATCCGATTGATAAAAATATGACATGATCTGCCCCATCAGGTGAATGCTATCAATAATCAATAAATAAAAACTGTGCTGGAACAGCCGTTTTTTGTGATGTTACCTCCACAAATATAATATCAACGCAAAATAGAAGCAATGATAATGACTACTCATCTCGCAAAAAGAAGCCCTCACTCAGCTCCATCGAGAAAAAAAATTAAAGTAGGTTTCTCAGAAAATGGATATACTGGTCCCCGAGGCTGTTCATTAGCAACATGGCAACATAAACTAATCCATCAAAATTTGCCTTGCAAATGCTAAAAGGTGGTTCTTCTTAAACCATGTAGCATACCCAGCAGTTTCTCTCCACATGTATGGCATTTCAGTACCCAATAGAACCCACCTAATAATTTGAAGGGCATGGAGCATCTAAGATGGCACCAGCTGGGTGCAACCTATTGGGCACTGAAATGACATCTGTGAAAAAATTGCAATTTTCACATTAATTTCTGCAAAATACCTGTGGTATTAAAATGCTCTCTCCACCACTCAATAAATACTTTGAGGAGTATAGTTTAAAAATGGAGTCACTTCTTGGAGGTTCCATTTATTATTTCACAACAGGGGCTCTACAGTCATTAACTAGGGATGAGCGGATTGGGGGATGTCCGGGTTCGAGGGCTTCAACCAGACTTTGTTTCAAATTTCAGTTCGGGTTCCAAATTTGACCCGAACTTGACCCCAAGTAGCGAACCCCATTGAAGTCAATGGGGACCTGAACTTTGGGGCTGAAAAATGGCTGGGAAAAATCCATAGACAGGGCTAGAGGGCTGCAGAAGTCTCCAAAGTGGGTGTAAGAACAGTACAATTGACCTGCAAACAAATGTGGATAGGGAATGACTTAAAATAACATAAAATACATAAAAATTAAAATTAACAATCTTGAACAAAGAGGTGAAGGTCCAAGTAGAGTAGGAACTTGAGGATGCTGTAGTCGTGGCTGTGTAGGTGGAAGAGGCATTGGAGGTGAAGGAAGAAGCCAATACTGTTATGTTTTGTGAGTGTTCTGTTCTTTGTGTGACCTTTAGCCAGTTTTTGGGGTGCTGCCGTTATACTTCTTTTCTCCACCAATCTAAGACATAATAACCTTGAGCCAGGAGGTGGAGGTCCTAGTGGAGGAGGAGGGGGACGGGGAGGTGTAGATGTAAGAGGCAGGGGAGGAAGCCAACACTGTTTCTGTTTGTTTTTTTCCATGTGTCTGTCAATTCTGTGTCAGGTTGCTAAGGGCCATGGCGTGACAGTCTGGTGCTTGTATGTCCTGGGTAAAAACTGCAGCAGCTATGCAAAGTTCATTGAGCGCAATGGGGGAAATTATAAAGCAGCTAGTACATGGGCAGCAACAACAGACCATGGTGCAGCAACAGCAGTCTGAGATGGAGGCCCAGGTGCAACTTTGTCAATGAGAGAGTACCCAGCTGTGGCTTTTACCAGGACAGGGGTCCTAGGTGTGAATTTGACAAGGACACGAGTTCCAGGTTTGGCTTTGACAAGGACAGGAGTCCCTGGCATGGCTTTGACAAGGACAAGGGTCCCAAGTTTAGCTTTGAGGATGGACCCCAGAGAGGTTTGGAGGATGAGTGTGGTCCTAGAAGGGGCTTTGACGATGAATATGTTCCCAGAAGAGGGTTTGGTGATGATCGGACACCACTTAGAGGATTGGATGAAGGCCGTACTTCATCCGGCTGTTGTCACCACCACACACGCTAGCCCAGGGTGCACTCCTCTGGCTCTTCCAGCTCAACCTCCTTCCCCCCAGCCTGCCCGCCACCTACAGGCCCTCTCTCCAAACAATTTACGTCTTTTTCCTCTCTTTCTCTCTCTCCAAACTATTTTTCCAGATAGCTGCAATATACGGTATTAAACTGAGAAGAATACATAGAACACATGCCACACTTGATCAAGCTCATAATTGACAACTGTACCGGTTGATGCTAAATTTTTAAGTTGGGGTCCTGCGTCGTCATTTGAACTCCATCTGGCTGTTGTCACCACCACACACGCTAGCCAAGGGGGCACTCCTCTGGCTCTTCCAGCTCAACCTCGTTCCCCCCCAGCCTGCCCCCCACCTACAGGCCCGCTCTCCAAACAATTTACGTCTTTTTCCTCTCTCTCCAAACTATTTTTCCGGATAGCTGCAATATACGGTATTAAACTGAGAAGAATACATAGAACACATGCCACACTTGATCAAGCTCATAATTGACAACTGTACCGGTTGATGCTAAATTTTTAAGTTGGGGTCCTGCGTCATCATTTGAACTCCATCTGGCTGTTGTCACCACCACACATGCTAGCCAAGGGGGCACTCCTCTTCCAGCTCAACCTCCTTCCCCCCAGCCTTCCCCCCCACCTACAGGCCCTCTCTCCAAACAATTTACCCGCGTAGGGGACGTATTAGATATTGTACAGATTTTTTTTTGTTTCTTCTTTTAATTGCCTCCTGCGATAGTGCGATAGACGGGAATCGAACCCGGGTCAACTGCTTGGGAAGCAGCTATGCTCACCACTTTACCACCAACAGCCACAGCAACTGATAAGAACAGATACTAAACTTGATGTAAGCCAACATTTCGACAATCGATAACCCGCCGTCGAGCCTGGCGTTCGGCCACCCTGAGCATTTCACATACTCTGACCGAGTCTGACCCTGGGGACGCTCATGTACTGCCCACTTGGAGGATTGCGGGCCTACCTCGTTCACGGTTTCTCAGAATTACTATGCCACTTGCTCCAACCCCTCCTCCTCCACCTTCGAATTACCATCCGTGCTTCACGTCCTGCTACCTCAGTCTAACTCGGTCACTCTGTTGTCACTGCCATGCTGCGTCAGGCTAAATTTTTGGGTGGCTCACCTGCTACCTCATGTAACTTGGTCACTTGTTGGTGTCACCGCCATGCTGTGTCAGGCTTATGCCTGCATCATGTGGCTGGGGATAGGAGAGCAGTGCCAGCATGGGCATGGGTGATGGACCTTCGTTGCACCTAGTTGGGTGCTTTTCTATATATTCCCACCATGCCAGCCATGGGTTGTACATTAACTAATAACAGGGAAAACAAAAAAAATATTTTACAGGAGGGTCAACCGCAGACACTCCAAAACAATTTTACATGAGGGGGTGTCTCCCCGTCTGCCATCGTGTTCGGTCAGGCTGTCAGTAGGTACACCACCTCTGTCGTCCACAGAAGCGGCCACTATGAGGAAGGCCACGGCGAGAACATCCCCTTTTCAATTGAGAGCAAGAGTAGAATTGTAGGAGGATGACACTTTTCTTCCGCAGTGGATTCACCTTCCCCTTTATCATTGCCAGACAACAGTTGGTGAAAAAGTAATTGGCAACGATGAAGAAAATGTAACGGTGCAGTGGACCGTCTGTGACGCAAAACCTATATATTCCCACCATGCCAGCCATGGGTTGTACATTAACTAATAATAGGGAAAACAAATAAAATATTTTACAGAAGGGTCAACTACAGACACTCCTAAACAATTTTTTAGGAGGGTCAACTTCGGACACTCCAAAACAAATTTTTGGGAGGCTTGCCTACAGACATTTGACTGCTACCTCAATCTAACTTGGTCACTTGTTGGTGTCACTACGCTGTCACCATGATGTGTCAGGCTTATGCCTGCGTCGTGGGGAGGGGGATAGCACAGCAGTGCCAGCATGAGCAGTGGTGTCACCTGCAGGCGGTGATGGACCTTCGTTGCACCTAGTTGGGTGCTTCCCTAACATGTGATGGGTATTTGCCTCACCTTTCTTGGTCTGGGTGAGCACAATTGCCATGAGGGTAACCACCAGGCTGTTGCAGGAGAATTTGGGGTAATGGTGGGATTAGGCAGCCTCAGAGGCATCCATGCATGCTGCCCCTGCTGTTTCCTGTCCATTCCGTGGTGTTTCCATCATTTTCTGAGGTTTCCAGGTTTTCACCCAGCCTTCCCTAGGCAGAGCCTTAGTCCCCCGCAAAAATGCTTGAGTCTCCCATTGACTTCAATGGGGTTTATTATTCGAAACGAGCACCCGAGCATCGGGAAAAGTTTGACTCGAATAACGAGCACCCGAGCATTTTAGTGCTCGCTCATCTCTATTTATGACTGTACACAAGCACACTCTACAGAAGAATTTACTGTCCCACAATAGTTAGATGGATGAAGACAGGGGCGGACTGGGAACTTAAAGTGGCCCTGGAAAGAATACTAAAAGTGGCCCCATTTTGTAGTTTGGTCCAAACTGATGGAAGGCAGGGCCAGCAATACCATATTGTGGCACATTATACCACCCCAACAGAGCCAAACACACCACAGTCCATCACAAAATACTGACAGCAGCACAAAATACATCCCCATAAACTTCCACTGGTCGGCCATGAGGAGGGCTCAGGCGGCCTTCTGGGCACCGGCCCACCGGGAAATTTCCCTGTAAGGTCTATAGCCAATCCACCCCTGGATGAAGAGGATGTTCCCAATTTAAAACCAGTTTATGACTTTACACGAGCACACTCTGCAGAATATTTTACTTTCCCACAATAGTTAGATGGATAAAGAGGCTGTTCCAAATTTAAAGCCAATTCATGACTTTACACGAACACACTCTACAGAAGAATTTACTGTCACACAATAGTTAGACAGATAAGGGGGTGTTCCCAATTTTTAAAAAAACAATTCATGACTTTACACGAGCACACTCTACAGAAGAATGTACTGTTCCACAATAGTTAAACAGATGAAGGGGGTGTTCCCAATTTTAAAAAAACAATTTATGACTTTACACAAGCACACTCTACAGAATGCTTTCCTCTCCCACAATAGTTTGATGGATGAAGGGGGTTTTCCAAATTTAAAAAAAAAAATTCATGACGTTACACAAGCACACTCTACTGAATAACTTACTGTGCTCTACAAAAAAAATTCCTTTCCCACAATAATTTGACAGATGAAGGAGGTGTTCCAGATTTTAAAAAAACAATTCATGACTTTCACTGACACACTACACAAAAAAATTAACTCTCTCACAAAAGTTAGATAGAAGCAAAAAGAGTTGCTTTTACAGATGAGCCAATTTTTAAAAAATTTGTTTTGAATTGTTCACTGAATTTCACAAAAAGATTTCATCTGAATTTATTTGTGAAGCGTAAAAAACTGCTATTTTGTGGCTGCAGAGAGCCTGTATAGTGGTGTAAAACATTGTACATTGCAGAAACATACATAGGGAGTCCGCTGTGGTAGTGAAACAGTACTGTCAGTCAGTTTGACACAGATGACAGAATCAGTTCACACTTCACTTATTTGGTCAGCTACGGGAGCACAACTGACCAAATAACCCAAGTGTGAACCCAGCCTTACAGGTCAATGCTAGCACCAGTTATGAAGACCTGTGCAGCTGCCCAAAATCCTACTATAGCGTGAAAGAGCTCACTTCGTTTACAATGTAATCAGCTGATTCCACAGATTTCTACAGAACCTGCTCTGTTACACACTGATACAAGTAGACTCCCCCAACAGAGTGGAGAGGGTGTCAGCAGTAAGTTTCTGTTGATGTCACTGATTATTTTGCCCTTCTTTTGATCAATCAGAAGAACAACCCCCAAAAAACAGATCCTGTCTTTTAAGCATCCTCCTTCACATGGTCACAATTTGGTCAGTAATCCATTAGTATTGCTAAAGACAAAAAAACAGGAGTGGATCCAAAATTAAAATGACACGTGAATGGAATATTTGCATGTCTTCTGCGTTTTGTACCCACTCCTTCTTTTGGCTATCAAATCATGAACCAATCCTGATTCAAAATAGGAACAATATCAAACAGGCCTTACAGCTGTTCCAGGGACAGAATATGTTGTGTGCCTCATTTCTCCATCCTTCGGAGAGAACAGAAGAAGGATAAAATAAATAGTGAAGGCAACAAGGCCAAACAGGGAAAATATCAGCCCCGTCTTAGAGTAGGTAGAGGGTCCACACAGTAACCCAGTGATAGAGTGCTGACATGGCAACAGCATGAGTAGTCCACACAATGGCCCAGTGACAGAGTGGTGAGGTGTCAACAGCATGAGGAGTCCACGCACTGGCCCAGTCACAAAGTGGGGAATTGGGGGGCAAAAGCAGTGACAGTAAGAGCACAAGATAGTTGGCGGCAGTAGGAACACAAAGCAGAAGGTGTTTGGCATCAGACAGGTGACAGCATCAGAATAGTGGCTGAAGCAAGTGGCCAGAAGAAACAGGTCTTTTTTGACAAAGTTTGAGTGTGGCACCCCGCATGATCTAGTCTGATGCATCAGGCATTGGTGTGTAGAAATTCTGGTTGATCCACGCCTGATTCATCTTTACAAAGGTCCTTTGGCACCCATCACACTAAACACCTGCTCTGATGCCACTCGGCCAGTTGTGGGCACAAATCGAGTTTGGCTGCCCAAAAGTCCAGGGGATCATCAATGTGGGTGGCATGGTGCAG
>ONZH01005838.1:45000-78189 GCA_900303285.1 Rhinella marina | reverse complement strand
GTGCAGAACAGTGCAGACAGTGCAGAAAGAAAGGAAGCTGGTGCAGAACAGTGCAGAAGAGAAGGAGCTGTGCAGAACAGTGCAGAAGAGCAGGTGTTATGCAGAACAGAGCAGGAGATTGTGTACATAATTTTGCAGTTTACCCGATCCCCTGATTCATTAAACTGGAAATACATGTTTTGCTTCAGTTTGCAGAATAGGGGTTTGTTGTACATGACTCTGGAGCGATGGTGGTGCTTGCTGCAGGTTACATTCTTTTAGAGTTAGTATCTTATAGCAGAAAATATCTAACAATAATGGAGTCTGCTGATGGACCCAGAACGGTGCAAAATGCCGACCATTATATGAAGGGAGGGGGCTGGGGGGAATATCGGCTGTAAATATTACGTTCTCCTGTATTCACAGTTTCTCCAGACTTCAGTGACGTGTGAGGCAGAAATAACAGCAGCTCATACAGAACTGCAGCCAGGTCCAGGGTCACAGGGACTCGTTGTGTCATGTGGATGACGCTGGAGGAAAGGTCATTGTCCTCGTGCAGCAGGAAAACAAGTGCATTCTGCTGAGCGACCACTAGAGGGCAGTGACACACCCAGACTGCAATAGAATACAATGGTCCTGTGTAGGGACAGGCTGTCACGTATCTGTGTCATACGTGACCCATAATAGTACGAGATGTCTGTGTCATACATGACCCCTGATGGCACTGTCTGTCTGTGTCACAAATAAACTCTTTTAGGATATGAGAGGACCATGGAGTCTATGGTTTATTACTGGCAGAAGACGTCCTAAATATGCAGCCGCCTCTCTGACATCTGTGTGTGAACGGAGATGGAAGCAGGTGAGAGGTGAGGCCGCTATTCACTGGGTGAAGGGCAGTTGTCCTCCAGGATTGAGGCGTAAAGCACCTGAGATCAGATCGTCCAGCGTCAGTCTGGTGACCATCAGATGTTTGAACGTCCTGTCACTGAAAAAGTATTCACACCCCGGGACTTGCTCAGTTGTATAGCAGGATCTCCACAGACATGAATCTGAAAATAAATCTTAAAATCTGGTGGTCGTACCCGGCTGACCAAATATATGTATATGAACGCTCCTCTTCTTCCCACAAAGTGTGTGGTGACGTATGACATCACCACGCTGGCCGGCATGATAGTGTTATCA
The DNA here is from genome assembly GCA_900303285.1 of Rhinella marina. NCBI lineage: Eukaryota > Metazoa > Chordata > Amphibia > Anura > Bufonidae > Rhinella > Rhinella marina. Next base: position 77,028 of record ONZH01005838.1, on the reverse strand, counting down.
CATCACCACACGAGATTTCGCACGGTGTCTTCAAACAAGATGGCCGCCGCGGCCTCTATATGATGAAATGGATGAGTATTTTTTTTGTTTGTTTTTTATTTTTACCGGATTAACCCCTGAAAGTGCTGAATGTTAATTCCAGATGCCGCGATCAGCGATGAACACAGCATCTGTTCATCATTGCGCCCTCTACATACAAAGAAATGCACGTCGTGACTATGTAATTCATCACAAAGCGAATTTCTTTGTGAGATTCGGCAAAGCAGGCGAATGAAATTTTCCATAACTTTGCTCTAATTTGCTCTAAATCTGTAATTCCCTCCATGGCACAGTTACCGAATTCCACCAAAATGTGGAGGTAACAAAACTGCCACAGACGGAGCAACAGCAATAAGCAAAAGTCCACATCGTAGCGCCCGCCGTCACAAACCATCAGGCGGTTATCGGCTCCACACAAATGGCAGCCGTACAAGATCTAGTTGCTGCATCATCTCCATGAGGACGATCCCGAACGTCACATTGAATTTACGGAACGGGTGTCACAGCAATTGCATCGGGACCCACGTTTGGCAGATGCATCACGGACCCTGTGCGGCAAATATTGGCTACTTTGCCATGGCAGGTGGGTGATCGGTTAGGATGCCGAGCGTAGAAACCCGTAGCAATGACTGGGGTTCTCCAGAGATCAGCACTGTCTTTGTCCTCTTCTCGTAGGTTAATCTCGCAGCCATATCTGTGTCTGTAAGAAAGAGCAGTTGTTGATAACTCTGACAGGAATGAAGGATCGTCAGACTGAAGCACAGATCTGGATTCCTCGTCGAATACTCCATCAGATACCTATGTCACACGCACCCTTTCATCTTGACTTGGTTCCAAGATGGCTGCTTTCAAAATGGCCGACGTGTTGGACACCAAAGATCTGCCACCTTCTTGCATTCCCAACCACGTTGGAGCATTTTTTGGACACTAAGTGGTAGTGTTATATGGGCGCTATATGTTACTGTTATTTGCATGTTGTATGGCGATATTATTTTGCCGCTCTGCGGGGATATTTTATATCTGAGTCTTTTTCACTTTTGAGAACTGTCTATAGAAGTGGCCAAAAAAGAACCTGGTCCTAGTGGGGAATGAATGGTACACGGTGTGCTGTAGAGGGAGGAGGGGTGCGCCACGTTCTGTCCTGTCCAGGAGCGGTTGTTTTTCACAGTTTTTCACTCAGGACGCTTGAAGTTTAACCAAAAAGTTTAATCATTAAAATGCTGATCTGATAAGAGGAGACAAACAAGACTCTGTGGGACTTCATCCGGGACTGTGAGACCTGACAGAGCAAAGGACGGCAAGCACCTTGTGTGAGTATCTCCTCCACCGGCAGGACTCCACCGGACTCTGGGGGCAGCTGTATGAATGCATGAAGGGGGGACATCCTGGATTACTGGGTGCATGAAGGGGGGACATCTGGATTAACTGGGTGCATGACGGGGGGATATCCTGTATTACTGGGTGCATGATCTCTTGGAGGAAGGGGTGACATCCTGGATTACTGGGTGCATGATCTCTTGGAGAAAGGGGTGACATCCTGGATTACTGGGTGCATGTTCTCTTGGAGGAAGGGGGATATCCTGGATTACTGGATACATGTTCTCTTAGAGGAAGGGGTGACATCCTGGATTACTGGGTGCATGATCTCTTGGAGGAAGGGGGGATATCCTGGATTACTGGGTGCATGTTCTCTTGGAGGAAGGGGATATCCTGGATTACTGGGTGCATGTTCTCTTGGAGGAAGGGGGACATCCTGGATTACTGGGTGCATGACGGGGGGACATCCTGGATTACTGGGTTCATGTTCTCTTGGAGGAAGGGGTGACATCCTGGATTACTGGGTGCATGTTCTCTTGGAGGAAGGGGGATATCCTGGATTACTGGGTGCATGTTCTCTTGGAGGAAGGGGTGACATCCTGGATTACTGGGTGAATGATCTCTTGGAGGAAGGGGTGATATCCTGTATTACTGGGTGCATGTTCTCTTGGAGGAAGGGGGGATATCCTGGATTACTGGACACATGATCTCTTGGAGGAAGGGTGACATCCTGGATTACTGGGTACATGTTCTCTTGGAGGAAGGGGGATATCCTGGATTACTGGACACATGATCTCTTGGAGGAAGGGGGGATATCCTGGATTACTGGGTACATGTTCTCTTGGAGGAAGGGGTGACATCCTGGATTACTGGGTACATGTTCTCTTGGAGGAAGGGGGATATCCTGGATTACTGGGTGCATGTTCTCTTGGAGGAAGGGGTGATATCCTGGATTACTGGTGCATGTTCTCTTAGAGGAAGGGGGGATATCCTGGATTACTGGGTACATGTTCTCTTGGAGGAAGGGGAGATATCCTGGATTACTGGGTGCATGTTCTCTTAGAGAAAGGGGGGATATCCTGGATTACTGGGTGCATGTTCTCTTGGAGGAAGGGCTGATATCCTGGATTACTAGGTACATGTTCTCTTAGAGGAAGGGGTGATATCCTGGATTACTGGGTACATGTTCTCTTGGAGGAAGGGGGGATATCCTGGATTACTGGGTGCATGTTCTCTTGGAGGAAGGGGGGGTATCCTGGATTACTGGGGTACATGTTCTCTTGGAGGAGGGGGATATCCTGGATTACTGGGTACATGTTCTCTTGGAGGAAGGGGGGATATCCTGGATTACTGGATACATGTTCTCTTAGAGAAAGGGGGGATATCTGGATTACTGGGTGCATGTTCTCTTGGAGGAAGGGGGGATATCCTGGATTACTGGGTACATGTTCTCTTGGAGGAAGGGGTGATATCCTGGATTACTGGGTGCATGTTCTCTTAGAGGAAGGGGGATATCCTGGATTACTGGGTGCATGTTCTCTTAGAGAAAGGGGGAATATCCTGGATTACTGGGTGCAATGTTCTCTTGGAGGAAGGGGGGATATCCTGGATTACTGGGTACATTGTTCTTCTTAGAGGAAGGGGGATATCCTGGATTACTGGGTGCATGTTCTTCTTAGAGAAAAGGGGGAATATCCTGGATTACTGGGTGCAAGTTCTCTTGGAGGAAGGGGGGATATCCTGGATTACTGGGTGCATGTTCTCTTAGAGGAAGGGGGGATATCCTGGATTACTGGGGTACATGTTCTCTTGGAGGAAGGGGGATATCCTGGATTACTGGGTACATGTTTCTCTTGGAGAAGGGGGATATCCTGGATTACTGGGTGCATGTTCTCTTGGAGGAAGGGGTGATATCCTGGATTACTGGGAGCATGTTCTCTTAGAGGAAGGGGGGATATCCTGGATTACTGGGGTACATGTTCTTTTGGAGGAGGGGGGTGATATCCTGGATTACTGGGTGCATGTTCTCTTGGAGGAAGGGGTGACATCCTGGATTACTGGGTGCATGTTCTCTTGGAGGAAGGGGTGACATCCTGGATTACTGGGTACATGTTCTCTTGGAGGAAGGGGGGATATCCTGGATTACTGGGTGCATGTTCTCTTGGAGGAAGGGGTGACATCCTGGATTACTGGGTGCATGTTCTCTTGGAGGAAGGGTGACATCCTGGATTACTGGGTGCATGTTCTCTTGGAGGAAGGGGGGATATCCTGGATTACTGGGTGCATGTTCTCTTGGAGGAAGGGGGATATCCTGGATTACTGGTGCATGTTCTCTTTGGAGGAAGGGGGGATATCCTGGATTACTGGGGTACATGTTCTCTTGGAGGAAGGGGGGATATCCTGGATTACTGGGGTGCATGTTCTCTTAGAGGAAGGGGGGATATCCTGGATATATGGGTACAGTTCTTTTGGAGGAGGGGGGATATCCTGGATTACTGGGTGCATGTTCTCATGGAGGAAGGGGAGATATCCTGGATTTACTGGGTACATGTTCTCTTGGAGGAGGGGGATATCCTGGATTACTGGGTTCATGTTCTCTTTGGAGGAGGGGGGATATCCTGGATTACTGGGTGCATGATCTCTTGGAGGAAGGGGGGATATCCTGGATTACTGGGTACATTGTTCTCCTGGAGGAAGGGGGGATAATCTGGATTACTGGGTGCAATGTTCTCTTGGAGGAAGGGGGGATATCCTGGATTACTGGGTGCATGTCTCTTGGAGGAAGGGGGATATCCTGGATTACTGGTCATGTTCTTTAGAGGGATATCCGGATTACTGGGGATATCCTGGATTACTGGGTGCATGTTCTCTTGGAGGAAGGGGGGATCCTGGATTACTGGGCATGTCTCTGGGAAGGGGATCCTGGATTACTGGGGTACATGTTCTCTTGGAGGAAGGGGGGATAATCCTGGATTACTGGGTGCATGTTTCTAGAGGAAGGGGGGATATCCTGGATTACTGGGGTACATGTTCTTTTGGAGGAGGGGGGATATCCTGGAATTACTGGGTGCATGTTCTCTTGGAGGAGGGGGATATCCTGGATTACTGGGTACATGTTCTCTTGGAGAAGGGGGGATATCCTGGATTACTGGGGTACATGTTCTCTTGGAGGAAGGGGGGATATCCTGGATTACTGGGTGGCATGTTCTCTTGGAGGAAGGGGGGATATCCTGGATTACTGGGGTACATGTTCCTCTGGAGGAAGGGGGGATATCCTGGATTACTGGGTGCATGTTCTCTTAGAGGAAGGGGGGATATCCTGGATTACTGGGGTACATGTTTCTTTTGGAGGAGGGGGGATATCCTGGATTACTGGGTGCATGTTCTCTTGGAGGAGGGGGATATCCTGGATTACTGGGTACATGTTCTCTTGGAGAAGGGGGGATATCCTGGATTACTGGGGTACATGTTCTCTGGAGGAAGGGGGGATATCCTGGATTACTGGGTGCATGTTCTCTTGGAGGAAGGGGTGATATCCTGGATTACTGGGTGCATGTCCTTGGAGGAGGGGGATACCTGGATTACTGGGTACATGTTCTCTGAGGAAGGGGTGACATCCTGGATTACTGGGTGCATGTTCTCTGGAGGAAGGGGGATATCCTGGATTACGGGTGCATGTTCTCTGGAGGAAGGGGGATATCCTGGATTACTGGGTATGTTCCTGGGAACTGGGGGTTCTCTTGGAGGAAGGGGGATATCCTGGATTACTGGTGCATGTTCTCTTGGAGGAAGGGGGATATCCTGGATTACTGGGGTGATGTTCTCTGGGAGGAAGGATATCCTGGATTACTGGTGCATGTTCTCTTGGAGGAAGGGGGGATATCCTGGATTACTGGGTGCATGTTCTCTTGGAGGAAGGGGGGGTATCTGGATACTGGTGATGTTCTCTTGAGGAAGGGGTGACATCCTGGATTACTGGTACATGTTCTCTGGAGGAAGGGGTGATATCCTGGATTAGGTGCATGTTCTCCTTGGAGGAGGGGGGATATCCTGGATTACTGGGTGCATGTTCTCTTGGAGGAAGGGGGATATCCTGGTACTGGTGCATATCTGGATTACTGGGTGCATGTTTCTGGAGGAAGGGGATACCTGGATTACTGGGTGCATGTTCTCTGGAGAAGGGGGGATATCCTGGATTACTGGGTGCATGTTCTCTTGGAGGAAGGGGGATATTCCTGGATTACTGGGTGCATGTTCTCTTGGAGGAAGGGGGACACCTGGATTACTGGGTGCATGTTTCTTGGAAGGGGGGATATCCTGGATTACTGGGTGCATGTTCTCTTGGAGGAAGGGGGATATCCTGGATTACTGCGGTGCATGTTCTCTTGGAGGAAGGGGGGATATCCTGGATTACTGGGTGCATGTTCTCTTGGAGGAAGGGGGATATCCTGGATTACTGGGTGCAATGTTCTCTTGGGAAGGGGGATATCCTGGAATTACTGGGTGCATTTCTCTTGGGATTATCCTGGATTACTGGGTGCAATGTTCTCTTGGAGGAAGGGGTGATATCCTGGATTACTGGGTGCATGTTTCTTGGAGGAAGGGGGATATCCTGGATTACTGGGTGCATGTTCTCTTGGAGGAAGGGGGATATCCTTAATCTGGTGCATGTTCTCTTGGAGGAAGGGGGATATCCTGGATTACTGGGTGCATGTTCTCTGGAGGAAGGGGGATATCCTGGTACATGTTTCTTGGAGAAGGGGATATCCTGGATACTGGGTGCATGTTCTTGGAGGAGGGGGATATCCTGGATTACGGTGCATGTTCTCTTGGAGGAAGGGGGATATCCTGGATTACTGGGTGCATGTTCTCTTGGGATATCCTGCTGGGGTGCCATGTTCTCTTGGAGGAAGGGGATTCCTGATTACTGGGTGCATGTTCTCTGGAGGAAGGGGATATCCTGTATTGCATGGTCATGCAGAGAAGGGATATCCTGGATTACTGGGTGCATGTTCTCTTGGAGGAAGGGGGATATCCTGGATTACGGTACATGTTCTCTGGAGGAAGGGGATATCTGATTACTGGGTGCATGTTCTCTTGGAGGAAGGGGATATTGATTACTGGTGCATGTTCTCTGAGAAGGATTACTGGATTACTGGGTGCATGTCTTGGAGGAAGGGAGATATCCTGATTAACTGGGTGCATGTTCTCTTGGAGGAAGGGGGATATCCTGGATTACTGGGTGCATGTTCTCTTGGAGGAAGGGGGGATATCCTGGATTACTGGTGCATGTTCTCTTGGAGGAAGGGGATATCCTGGATTACTGGGTACATGTTCTCTTGGAGGAAGGGATATCCTGGATTACTGGGTACATGTTCTCTTGGAGGAAGGGGGATATCCTGATTACTGGTGCAGTTCTCTTGGAGGAAGGGGGATATCTGGATTACTGGGTGCATGTTCTCTCTTGGAGGAGGGGGATATCCTGGTATTACTGGGTGCATGTTCTCTGGAGGAAGGGGGATATCCTGGATTACTGGTGCATGTTCTCTGGTGAGGAAGGGGTGATATCCTGTATTACTGGGTGCATGTCTCTTGGAGGAAGGGGGATATCCTGATACTGGGTCATGTTCTCTTTGGAGGAAGGGGGATATACTGGGTGCATGTTCTCTTGGAGGAAGGGGATATCCTGGATTACTGGGTGCATGTTCTCTTGGAGGAAGGGGTATCCTGGATTTACATGTTGTCTCTTGAGGAAGGGGGATATCCTGGTGATTATGGTACATGTTCTCTTGGAGAAGGGGGATATCCTGTATTACTGGGTGCATGTTCTCTTGGGGAAGGGGGATATCCTGATTACTGGGTGCATTCTTTGGAGGAAGGGGTGATATCCTGGATTACTGGGTGCATTTCTCTGTCTCTTGGAGGAAGGGGGATATCCTGTATTACTGGTGTGCTGTTCTCTTGGAGGAAGGGGGATATCCTGATTACTGGGTGATGTTCTCTTGGAGGAAGGGGGATATCCTGGATTACTGGTTCATGTTTCTCTTGGAGAAGGGGGGATATCCTGGATTACTGGGTGCATGTCTCCTGGAGGAAGGGGGATATCCTGTATTACGGGTGCATGTTCTCTTGGAGGAAGGGGGATATCCTGCTTACTGGGTGCATGTTCTCTTGGAGGAAGGGGGATATCCTGTATTACTGGGTGCATGTTCTCTTGGAGGAAGGGGGATATCCTGGATTACTGGGTTGCATGTTCTCTTGGAGGAAGGGGGATATCCTGATTACTGTTGTGCATGTTCTCTTGGAGAAGGGGATATCCTGGATTACTGGGTTCATGTTCTCTTGGAGGAAGGGGGATATCCTGTATTACTGGTGCATGTTCTCTTGGAGGAGGGGGATATCCTGGATTACTGGGTGCATGTTCTCTTGGAGGAAGGGGGATATCCTGGATTACTGGGGTACATGTTCTCTTGGAGGAAGGGTGATATCCTGGATTACTGGGTGCATGTTCTCTTGGAGGAAGGGTGACATCCTGGATTACTGGTGCATGTTCTCTTGGAGGAATGGTGACATCCTGGATTACTGGGTTCATGTTCTCTTGGAGGAAGGGGAGACATCCTGGATTACTGGGTTCATGTTTCTCTTGGTGGAAGGGGAGATATCCTGGATTACTGGGTTCATGTTCTCTTGGAGGAAGGGGTGACATCCTGGATTACTGGGTTCATTTCCTCTTGGAGGAAGGGGTGACATCCTGGATTACTGGGTGCATGTTCTCTTAGAGAAAGGGGGATATCCTGGATTACAGGGTGCATGTTCTCTTGGAGGAAGGGGGATATCCTGGATTACTGGGGTGCATGTTCTCTTAGAGAAAGGGGGGATATCCTGGATTACAGGGTGCATGTTCTCTTGGAGGAAGGGGGATATCCTGGATTACTGGACACATGTTCTCTTAGAGAAAGGGGGGATATCCCTGGATTACTGGGTGCATGTTCTCTTGGAGGAAGGGGGATATCCTGGATTACTGGGTACATGTTCTCTTAGAGAAAGGGGGGATATCCTGGATTACTGGGTGCATGTTCTCTTAGAGAAGGGGGATATCCTGGATTACTGGGTGCATGTTCTCTTAGAGAAAGGGGGGGATATCCTGGATTACTGGGTGCATGTTCTCTTAGAGGAAGGGGGATATCCTGGATTACTGGGTACATGTTCTCTTAGAGGAAGGGGGGATATCCTGGATTACTGGGTGCATGTTCTCTTGGAGGAAGGGGGATATCCTGGATTACTGGGTGCATGTTCTCTTGGAGGAAGGGGGGATATCCTGGATTACTGGTGCATGTCTCTTGGAGGAAGGGGTGACATCCTGGATTACTGGGTACATGTTCTCTTGGAGGAAGGGGGATATCCTGGATTACTGGACACATGTTCTCTTAGAGAAAGGGGGATATCCTGGATTACTGGGTGCATGTTCTCTTGGAGGAAGGGGGATATCCTGTATTACTGGGTTCATGTTCTCTTAGAGGAAGGGGGATATCCTGGATTACTGGGTACATGTTCTCTTGGAGGAAGGGGGATATCCTGGATTACTGGGTGCATGTTCTCTTAGAGGAAGGGGGATATCCTGGATTACTGGACACGTGATCTCTTAGAGAAAGGGGGGATATCCTGGATTACTGGGGTGCATGTTCTCTTGGAGGAAGGGGTGACATCCTGGATTACTGGGTGCATGTTCTCTTGGAGGAAGGGGGATATCCTGTATTACTGGACACATGTTCTCTTAGAGAAAGGGGGGATATCCTGGATTACTGGGTGCATGTTCTCTTAGAGGAAGGGGAATATCCTGGATTACTGGGTACATGTTCTCTTAGAGGAAGGGGTGACATCCTGGATTACTGGGTACATGTTCTCTTAGAGGAAGGGGGATATCCTGGATTACTGGGTGCATGTTCTCTTAGAGAAAGGGGGGATATCCTGGATTACTGGGTGCATGTTCTCTTGGAGGAAGGGGGATATCCTGGATTACTGGGTTCATGTTCTCTTAGAGGAAGGGGGATATCCTGGATTACTGGGTGCATGTTCTCTTAGAGAAAGGGGTGACATCCTGGATTACTGGGTTCATGTTCTCTTGGAGGAAGGGGTGACATCCTGGATTACTGGGTACATGTTCTCTTGGAGGAAGGGGGATATCCTGGATTACTGGGTGCATGTTCTCTTGGAGGAAGGGGGATATCCTGGATTACTGGACACGTGATCTCTTAGAGAAAGGGGGGATATCCTGGATTACTGGGTGCATGTTCTCTTGGAGGAAGGGGTGACATCCTGGATTACTGGGGTACATGTTCTTTTGGAGAAATGATAGTTCCTGGATTATTGAGGTGCATGTTCGAGGAAGGGATGAGCAGAGAAAAAACAGCAGGTCTGGGGCACTAAACATATAAAGTTGTATTAAACAATAAAAATAACAAACGAGAAGTTATAACCGTCCGTGCAACGCGCTCTGCTGGTGAGCTGCTGGCTTCATCAGGCGCTTTACAAGTAAGACTTTTCCCGCCAGAATTTATGTGCTGAGACCGGAAGAGAGGAAACGGTTAAACAATAGTCCAGATTCAAGGACACCAATGAGAAGACCTCATGAGGGAGTGAAGGAGAGCGGCCGGAGAGATGTGTCCGATGTATCCGCTGCTGACAAATAATGATGATGATTTATATCGTTTTAAACTTTTAATCAATCATTAGTTCAATATTCGTATTCGTTCTACATGTTATATTGAGCTGTTCTTATGCACAGACATCCATACATTGTCTCCCCTGCACAGACATCCATACATTGTCTCCCCTGCACAGACATCCATACATTGTCTCCCCTGCACAGATATCCATACACTGTCTCCCCTGCACAGACATCCATACATTGTCTCCCCTGCACAGATATCCATACACTGTCTACCCTGCACAGACATCCATACATTGTCTCCCCTGCACAGACATCCATACATTATCTCCCCTGCCCAGACATCCATACATTGTCTCCCCTGCACAGACATCCATATATTGTCTCCCTTGCACAGACATCCATACATTGTCTCCCCTGCACAGACATCTATACATTGTCTCCCCTGCACAGACATAAATACATTGTCTCCCCTGCACAGACATAAATACATTGTCTCCCCTGCACAGACATCCATACATTGTCTCCCCTGCACAGACATCCATACATTATCTCCCCTGCACAGACATCCATACACTGTCTCCCCCGCACAGACATCCATACACTGTCTCCCCCGCACAGACATAAATACATTGTCTCTCCTGCACATACATCCATACATTGTCTCCCCCGCACAGACATAAATACATTGTCTCCCCTGCACAGACATCCATACATTGTCTCCCCTGCACAGACATCCATATATTGTCTCCCTTGCACAGACATCCATACATTGTCTCCCCTGCACAGACATCTATACATTGTCTCCCCTGCACAGACATAAATACATTGTCTCCCCTGCACAGACATAAATACATTGTCTCCCCTGCACAGACATCCATACATTGTCTCCCCTGCACAGACATCCATACATTATCTCCCCTGCACAGACATCCATACACTGTCTCCCCCGCACAGACATCCATACACTGTCTCCCCCGCACAGACATAAATACATTGTCTCTCCTGCACATACATCCATACATTGTCTCCCCTGCACAGACATAAATACATTGTCTCTCCTGCACAGACATCCATACATTGTCTCCCCTGCACAGACATAAATACATTGTCTCCCCTGCACAGACATAAATACATTGTCTCCCCTGCACAGACATCCATACATTGTCTCCCCTGCATAGACATCCGTACATTGTCTCCCCTGCACAGACATCCATACATTGTCTCCCCTGCACAGACATCCATACACTGTCTCCCCCGCACAGACATCCATACATTGTCTCCCCTGCACAGACATCAATACATTGTCTCCCCTGCACAGACATAAATACAATGTCTCCCCTGCACAGACATAAATACATTGTCTCCCCTGCACAGACATAAATACATTGTCTCCCCTGCACATACATCCATACACTGTCTCCCCTGCACAGACATCCATACATTGTCTCCCCTGCACAGACATCCATACATTGTCTCCCCTGCACAGACATCCATACATTGGCTCCCCGCACAGACATCCATACATTGTCTCCCCTGCACAGACATCCATACATTGTCTCCCCTGCACAGACATCCATACACTGTCTCCCCTGCACAGACATCCATACATTGTCTCCCCTGCACAGACATCCATACATTGTCTCCCCTGCCCAGACATCCATACATTGTCTCCCCTGCACAGACATCCATATATTGTCTCCCTTGCACAGACATCCATACATTGTCTCCCCTGCACAGACATAAATAAATTGTCTCCCCTGCACAGACATAAATACATTGTCTCCCCTGCACAGACATAAATACATTGTCTCCTCTGCACAGACATAAATACATTGTCTCCCCTGCACAGACATAAATACATTGTCTCTCCTGCACAGACATAAATACATTGTCTCCCCTGTACATCTATCAATACACTGTCTCCCCTGTACATCTATCAATACACTGTCTCCCCTGTACATCATGAGAAATAACCTAGTGATCATCATTCACACATCTCTCCGGCCGCTCTCCTTCACGCCCTCATGAGGTTTTCTCATTGGTTTCTTTGAATCTGGACTATTGTTTAACCGTGACAGGAAAGTTCTTATTTATTTAGCGCATGATGAAGCCGGAAGCCTCTCATGTTGTGTTTATATAAAACTTTCTGTAAAGTTTATTGCCCCTCAACCTGCTGGGTTTTTTTACTGCTCATCTCTTCGATATGGGATCTGGAAGCCCCGCAGCAGGAGAGAGCTGCTCTCACACCACAGCAATTTCTATATGCCGTTACCAGTGTTGTGCCTGTAGCACTACCTGATCTGGCAAGTTCCTGTCACCTTCCCACGGGGGTATCACCTCTTATAATAGACTTCACACAGGGGGTTCTGTCCTCTTTGTATTTATTTCTTGGAGGAAGAGATGATATCCTGGATTACTGGATGCATGTTCTCTTGGAGGAAGGGGAGATATCCTGGATTACTGGGTGCATGTTCTCTTGGAGGAAGGGGAGACATCCTGGATTACTGGGTTCATGTTCTCTTGGAGGAAGGGGTGACATCCTGGATTACTGGGTTCATGTTCTCTTGGAGGAAGGGGTGATATCCTGGATTACTGGGTGCATGTTCTCTTGGAGGAAGGGGAGACATCCTGGATTACTGGGTTCATGTTCTCTTGGAGGAAGGGGTGATATCCTGGATTACTGGGTGCATGTTCTCTTGGAGGAAGGGGAGACATCCTGGATTACTGGGTTCATGTTCTCTTGGAGGAAGGGATGATATCCTGGATTACTGGGTTCATGTTCTCTTGGAGGAAGGGGAGACATCCTGGATTACTGGGTTCATGTTCTCTTGGAGGAAGGATGATATCCTGGATTACTGGGTGCATGTTCTCTTGGAGGAAGGGATGATATCCTGGATTACTGGGTGCATGTTCTCTTGGAGGAAGGGGAGACATCCTGGATTACTGGGTTCATGTTCTCTTGGAGGAAGGGGTGATATCCTGGATTACTGGGTTCATGTTCTCTTGGAGGAAGGGGTGATATCCTGGATTACTGAGAATTATTTTGTCTTGAAAATAAAAATATCATTCCACACTTCATGGACGATATTAGGAGACCGCACTGCACAGCCCCACTACCTGGCACAGTGGATATCTTACTTAATTTACTCATTTGGCCAGAATTAATTAGGAATGATGGAGGCTTCAGGAGAGGACGTTCTGCTCTGGGATGCTGTAACCTGTTCTTGGGGTGGTCAGGACAGTGGTGGCTGTGAACGGCTGGAGCCAGTTCTGTTTCTTCTTCTTGGGACTTATTGTCCCTGATATTTAAGGACTTCTGGTGGGGGCCCAATGATTTAGTTCAGACTATAATCACTATTAGTAAAGAATCTTTGAAATGCCAGATTTTCTGTTAACCCTGTTGCTTGGATAATTTTTACAGAGACCCCATCAAATCACAGCCATGAGAGGGACCCGAAAATACAAGCACATCATTGACACTCCAGACCCTGGGAAATGGGAGGTGAATATATGAGTTGGATTAATGTATATGATATAATGAAATCTGCAAGGAGGGGGGAGCTCACAGCTGACATGTCTCATGGTCCTATGTCTGTCTAGTTGGCTGGCTACGAGGAATCTCTGCCCATCAGTGAAAAGTCCAATCCTATTACCAGAGAAATGGACAAAGCTGACCCAAACACACTGGTCCAGCTCCTCCGAGACTGCGATGCTGAGATCTTCCAGGAGGAAGATGAGACCATCATCAACTACCAGGTGGATACTGGGAAAGTAAAGGCATGAGAAGAGGCCAAGCGAGGGAACTTAGGGACATGAGAGATGGGAGACCAAAGGGATGAGAGAAGAGTCAGGGGAAGAGGCCTTAGAGAAAGAACCAGAGGATGAGGCCTTAGAGTCAGATCTATGGTCATGAGAAATGGGAGACCAAAAGGATGAGAAAATAGTAAGGGGAGGAGGCCTTAGAGAAAGAACCATGGTCATAGGAGTTGCTGGTACCAAAGGGAGGAGAATTTGGGGATGAGGCCTTTAGAGAGACAGAACCATGGTCTTGAGAGATGGAGAGACCAAATGGATTAGAGAAGAATCAGGGGAGGAGGCCTTTAGAGAGAAGAATGGTCATGAGAGATGGAAAGACCAATTGGATGAGCGATGAGAGGAGAATGGGAGGACAAGACCTTAGCGAGAGAAGCATGGTCATGAAAGATAAGAGGTCCAAAAGGATGAGAAAATAGTAAGGGGAGGAGGCCTTAGAGAAAGAACCATGGTCATAGGAGTTGCTGGTACCAAAGGGAGGAGAATTTGGGGATGAGGCCTTTAGAGAGACAGAACCATGGTCATGAAAGAAGGAGGGACCTAACAGATGAGAAAAGAATCAGGGGAGGAGGCCTTTAGAGAGACAGAACCATGGTCTTGAGAGATGGAGAGACCAAATGGATTAGAGAAGAATCAGGGGAGGAGGCCTTCAGAGAGAAGAATGGTCATGAGAGATGGAAAGACCAATTGGATGAGCGATGAGAGGAGAATGAGAGGACGAGACCTTAGAGAGAGAAGCATGGTCATGAAAGATAAGAGGTCCAAAAGGATGAGAGAAGAATCAGGGGAGAAGCATTAGGGAGAGAAGCAAGGCCATGAGAGATGTGGACACCAAAGGGATGAGTAGAATCAGGGGATGAGGCCTTTAGAGAGAGAAGCATAGTAATCAAAAATGGAGGGACCAAAGGGATAAGGAATGAGAGGGGAATCGGAGGATGAGGCCTTAGAGTGAGATCTATGGTCATGAGAGATGGGGGGACCAAAGGGATGAGAGGAGAATCAGACCATAAGGCTGAGAGAGATTTTATGGTCATAAGATGTGAATAAGGGGATGATGCCTTTAGAGAGAGAGAACCATGGTCATGGGAGATAGGGGACCAAAGAGAGGGATGAGAGGAGAAACAGGGACTAAGGCTGAGAGAAAACCATGGACAAGAGATGGGGAGGCCAAGAGCATTTGGAATGAGAGGAGAACCAGGGTGAGGTGGAAACAGCACTAAGCGCTTAAGAGGTGGGGAGTTTTAGTGGGTGAGGGAAGAGAGAAGAACTAAAGGATGAAGTAAAAGGGAGTAGCAATGGCATGAAAGATGGAGTGGCCAAGAGGATGGGGGACAAGAAAAGAACCGGGAGGTCAGGGATAGGAGAACATGAGAGTGGAGCACCAGAGGTGAGGAAAAAGAGTTGAGAGAAAAGTAAAAGGGCAAGGTGAAGCTCAAGAGAATTTCACAAAGGTGATGATGAATGATGAAGTAGAGAGGAGATCCGATAGGGAGAAGGAACATTGTGAAATTTCTTTCTTCTGAGTAATGACATGGGAGACACACAAGATAAATGCGTGCCTCCCTTCTGTTAGGAGCATAAGATAATATTTTTAGTTGGTCGGTAAGATTTTACTCTTGTAGAGATAAGTTTATCTAATGATCTACTGGGGCTACCACAGATTGACCACAGATGAGGACAAGTTGCCCGCCTATCACAGATAACCTCATGTCTACATGGTAGCAGAATGGGCACCACATTCATTATACCGAGGACACGTGTGGCAGTAGACAGGTAATGTGTCCTCACACGTCAGATTTCCAGGTCTAGATCAGAATAGACTATATTAGAACAAGTTTCAGGGATCATAGAACCAATTACAATATAGGAAGATTGACATTAACCCTGTGTTCCCCAGAGGCTATACAGCGAGTCCATCCTGAAGACGGTGGCAGACATTGCTAAGAAGGTGCAGCAGATCATAGAGGTAATAATGGCTTGTGCATAGTATATACTGCTGTCCCAAGGGAAGTGAAGAGGGTCTGATAAGTCTCCTGTCCTACATCTTGCAGAATCCGGAAGACGGCCTAATAGTTCTTAGTGGATGCGGCACGTCTGGGCGGCTGGCATTACTGCTTGCGGTGAGTCCTTGTCTGCTCATTCACCATCACATGTGGTGGACACCATGACTCTTCTTATCCTGTCATGCACACTGGTAGCCATGCCATTCTTCACCAGGGGAAGTAGTTCAGTTCTCTGGCAGTTGTCTTCGGCCGTGTACCAATAACGTACTGGTATTTCCAGCACTGCCAGCGCTTCAAGTTTCCATCTGAGCACCAGGGTCCCATACAGTTGTCCTCTATGGCTTACCCTGGTGGTGGCAAGTTCTGGAGGGCTTTACAGAAATTCTCATGGGTCTCTGTTCTCAATGGAGACTCGCAACCTCAAATCTCAAGAACATACTACACACCATGGTGAAGATCATTGATTCAACTGTATTCAGGAGTTTTGGAGAAAACACAGGAGCATAGGGAATATACAGAAGCCATGATACAGACGTTGTCCCTGGTTAGATGTAAGGTGAAACACTGACCAGCGAGCCCCCAAATATCCTCTAATTCTTCATTCAGATGACTCCTTTTATCTGATTCTGCAGAATTCCTTCAACCGTCTGATGAGAGGCCTCCACCAGAGCCCGTGTTATACCTACATAATAGCAGGAGGGGACAGGTGGGTGCTGTCATACATCGATTTCCAGTCCTATCAGATAGGAAGGACGCGCTGACGTGGAATTCATTGTTTGTTCTGGCAGACGTGGGACTTTTCAGTAACTTATTGTATCTGCAGATCTGTTGTGACAGCGCAGGAAGCACCTGAGGACAACCCTGCCCGGGGACAGGAGGAACTGCAGAGAGTAAGTGACCACCAGGCCGCAACATCCAGTACCTGGGTATCATGTATAATGTGCAGGGTATTCATGGACCATCACCGACCTGCAGCTAGGGTGTTCAAGGCGGCGCGCACTGAAATAGCGGACCTTGGACATGCAGATCGTCTATCACTGAGACTGAGCCACCTGCAGTTGGCAGTAGATCACCTACCACCGTCACTGTCAATGCTGCCTATCTTGGCTCAGACAGTACAGAAGCATTATTAACTGTTTCACTACTGGTGAAAATGTGATGATCTTGTGTTTTTGCAGCAGGCTGTAAGATGAGGTGGTTCTTTGTGTTGCTTTTTGTTCTGACATCTGGTGGCCACAGCAGAAATTGCAATATTTAATCATTATGTAACAGTAATAGTGGTCATAAGTGTGAGACACGTTGAAACATCATCCACGTGACACACGCGATCAATCTGTCACCCTGTACATTATATCACATGATACATAAGGGGAAGAAACATCAAATACCAGAGCAGCGAGGCTTGTTATAAATGTGCGCTACCCCATATCATCACCCATTGTCCTCATGTCCTTTCCTCTACCTCCTCATTCTCTTGGTCTTGCTCAGTTTTCTGGTTTATGTCTTTGCCCCACGTTGTTGCTTCCATCTGATCCTCATGTGTTTCCAGGTGTGTGAAGGAAAGAAGAAGGTCGTGTTTATCGGGATCTCCTGCAGTCTGTCTGTGAGTATTCAGCCATCTCCATCCACACATTCAATGATGAATGACATCTCAGACCAGATCCAGGACCAAGGCCAAACAGACCTGAGCAATGAATTCTAGGAATTATGGAGGTGCTCATCCCAACACTCTCTCTATTTGCTGGATGCTCAGCTATCTTGAATTGGTTTGGTCATGGTTCACGTTGAACCCAACTCATGAGTGAGCGCTTTATAGATGTAATGTTGAGTCGAGTTCACCCAAGGTAAAGGTTCAGTTTATTACCACACTTCTGTATCTAAGTACCCTGGCCAAGACACTGCAGCTTGTTGTTACCCCCTGACAACCAGTGCACTTGCCCTGTGGCTTCCATCAGCTACCCCATGAGACCAATCACACACCCTACATGTCCACTATGGCTGACAGAAGAGTCCATAAACAGGAGTCTTCCATTCTCCTGGAGTCCACCTAATAGCTGCTATGAGGTGGTGGTTCTCGTTATCTGGTGACCTGGCTGACATCTATGACCTGATGTGAGCTCTTGGTGATCACTTTTCAGTCCTGTCTGTATCTCTGCAGGCTCCATTCATCGCAGGTCAGCTGGATTTTTGCATGAAGAACCTGGATGTGTTCCTGCCAGTCCTTGTAGGGTTTAATCCAGTCTCCATGGCCAGGTGGGTGAAATGATCAGAATTAGGTGGACAAAGTGACTAGGATCAACGGGATGAAGTGACCAGGGTGAAGTGGGTGCACCGACCATTGTCAATCGGTAAAGTGACCAGGATCAAGTGATTGAGGTGACCAGGGTGAGGTGGCTAAGTGACTGGGGTCACATTGGTGCAATGGCCAGGGTAAATTAGGTGACGTAAGCAGGGTTGGGTGAAACCACTCTCAGGTGAATTTGTGACTGAAGTTGACTAGGGTAAAGTAAACGGGCGCAGTTTGGGTGAAGTGACCGCAGTCAAGTGGCCTCAGAAGATGTCTTTGGTTCTGATCAGTCATATTACTACCCAGGAATGACAGAATTGAAGGCTGGAACTCCACATTCAGGCAGGTGGCAGAGCAGATGCAGAACCTCCATGATTCCCAGAGGGCATTCATACTGAACCCGGCAGTGGGGGTAAGTGCACACAACCTACAGACTTTCACCTCCCAATCTTCTGGTTCACGTCTGTCCATGCACATGGTAGGTGCAGTCCACATTCTGTCCACATTGCCAGGGTCCACATAACAGCCTGATATCTGGAAGCCATCAGTGGTTCTCTTATTATAATACGCCCTCCTTGGCCTCTCCTTGGCTTTTACGTTAAGAAAATCTTTGGACACCATAAAGTGTAGAAATATAATGCATCAAGTCATTAAATGATGCTAGCTCTGTGTGTAGTGGCTCCAGATCCCTAAAATGTTCTCAGTCTCAAAGCATACTCTCATGAATTTCTTCTCTCTGTGTCTCAGCCTGAAGGTCTCTGTGGTTCCTCGCGCATGAAGGGGGGAAGTGCAACCAAGATCCTTCTGGAAACCCTGTTTCTGGTGGCGCACAAGGCCAGCTCTAAAGTGGAGGTGACAGAGAAGTGAGTGAGGGGCGTGCTCTTTCTGTACCATGGGTGAGGCCTCCTGGGATGGTACAAGTGACTGTGCTCCAAAGTGATGTCACTTTACACAGCCCTCTAGAAAGCCACAGCAACTTCTGTCTATGCGCAGGTGTCTCCTGGAAATTCTCAGGACGTACGAGAGAGCGCACAAGGTGACCTACTCCCAAAGCAAGAAGATCGCTGCACTTCTCAAGCAATCAGCTACAAGGTAGTGAGACACCTTATTGTAAAAATACTTGTATAGTAATCAAAAGTGACATCCAGATGCAGAAGAGATGTCCCAGTGCATGCAGTTAGCTAACATAGACCACCAGGTGGCAGCAGAGCGTCATAAACTCTGTTCCTGCTGTAGTTATAGCACAGACCACCAGGTGGCAGCAGAGTGTCATAAACTCTGTTCCTGCTGTAGTTACAGCACAGACCACGAGGTGGCAGCAGAACATCATAAACTCTGTTCTTGCTGTAGTTATAGCACAGACCACCAGGTGGCAGCAGAGTATGATAAACTCTATTTGTGCTGTAGTTATAGCACAGACCACCAGATGGCAGCAGAGTATGATAAACTCTGTTCTTGCTGTAGTTATAGCACAGACCACCAGATGGCAGCAGAGTATGATAAACTCTATTTGTGCTGTAGTTATAGCACAGACCACCAGGTGGCACCAATAGTCACATTATTGGTCAGTAAAGTTGTGCAAGTTCTTGTGCTTCATTCATTCACTGTTTTCACTCTCTCTGCTTGCTGTCAGTGACTGTGAATGCCTATGATTTCCCCCATATAGCAATAACCTCATGTGATGCTCTGATACCTGAAGTGAACAGGGCAGGTTATCTGATCAGCATCCGAACAATGTAGTCTCCATTTGCTGACAGCAAGCAGAGAGCTGACCAGAGTGATGTGTAGCCCCTGTGTCTCTGGGCTGGTGACCCCACTGACCCTCACCACTGACTATGTCCTGTTTCAGTCTCCAGAAGAAGGGGCACCTGTACCTCCTGGGCTGGGGGACGCTGGGACTGGTGGGGATCATGGACGCCGTGGAATGTGCTCCCTCCTATAACACAGGTGAGACGGGGGATGGGATCACAACATGTAATACGGTTTACACACGGTGCACCACTACACGTGACACAGGCAGCACACATGACGATCACTCAAACTGCACTGAGGTCATGGTTATCTTGTGTCTGTCACCGTTAGAGCCCCAAGGACCCACATACAACATGGCAGTTCATCTGTGGCCCTCCCCCCTCAGAATTTCTATTTTGTACTGTCCTCGGTGTAGGGTATCTGTACTGCCCCTGGTGGTGGTGTAGGGTATCTGTACTGCCCCCGGTGGTGGTGTAGGGTATCTGTATTGTTCTAGTGGTGTTGTAGGGTATCTGTACTGCCCCAGTGGTGGTGTAGGGTATCTGTACTGCCCCCAGTGGTGGTGTAGGGTATCTGTACTGCCCCCAGTGGTGGTGTAGGGTATCTGTACTGCCCCCAGTGGTGGTTTAGGGTATCTGTACTGCCCCAGTGGTGGTGTAGGGTATCTGTACTGCCCCAGTGGTGGTGTAGGGTATCTGTACTTCCCCCGGTTGGTGGTGTAGGGTATCTGTACTGCCCCTGGTGGTGGTGTAGGGTATCTGTACTGCCCCCGGTGGTGGTGTAGGGTATCTGTACTGCCCCCGGTTGGTGGTGTAGGGTATCTGTATTGCTCCAGTGGTGGTGTAGGGTATCTGTACTGCCCCCGGTGGTGGTGTAGGGTATCTGTACTGCCCCCCGGTGGTGGTGTAGGGTATCTGTACTGCCCCCGGTGGTGGTGTAGGGTATCTGTATTGCTCCAGTGGTGGTGTAGGGTATCTGTACTGCCCCCCGGTGGTGGTGTAGGGTATCTGTACTGCCCCCTGTCATGGTGGGTTGTACCCCCGGTGGTGTAGGGTATCTGTACTGCCCCCTGTGTGGTGTAGGGTATCTGTACTGCCCCCAGTGGTGGTGTAGGGTATCTGTACTGCCCCCCGGTCGTGGTGTAGGGTATCTGTACTGCCCCCTCGAGGTGGCCCGTGGTGTAGGGTATCTGTACTGCCCCCGGTCGTGGTGTAGGGTATCTGTACTGCCCCAGGTCGTGGTGTAGGGTATCTGTACTGCCCCAGGTCGTGGTGTAGGGTATCTGTACTGCCCCAGGTCGCGGTGTAGGGTATTCATGTAGGAGATTATTGACCCTCCTTTTTCCCCTTTCTAGACTGGCGAGACGTGCGGGGCTTCATTAATGGAGGATACCAAACTCTGGAGAACCAGGAGGGGGCGCTGACGTCGCTGGTGAGTGAATCAGAAAACCTGACGATGATTCCCTGAGGACCTCCTCGTGATAGGCAGATGGAGATCTCCTGGGAGTTCCCCTTTAAGCCTGTGGAAGTGTTGGTGGGCCTCCACATTGTCCCTCTCGTGGTCAGTGACCCTCTCGTTCATTCCAGGGCCCGCAATTCTCTATCTCACATGAAGATTTTGTGAAGAGCGTCCTCCCGTCAGTGTCGGAGACGGACACCATCGTCTTCCTGTTCACCATGGATGGTGAGTGAAGATCCCCGCTCTCCAGCTCATGACCCAGGAGCTCACAGGATGTGGTGGGGGTCGGTTTGCTGGGGGGTCTCAGACCTGCTTTATTCCCATCTCTGTATGGCTCTAGTTCCCGTGAACACGCCCACTTCTCTTTCTGTTCTCAGATGAAGTCACCGAGGTGGAGAAACTGGTGGAATTAGTGAAGGAGAAGACGTCAAACATCCACGCTATATGCCACGCCACCGCGGGACAGTACCTGCCGGTCAGTATGCCACAGATCTTAAGTTTACACCCTCCCACCACATGTCCAGCACCATTACAGATGTCACAGACTCCGCCTACAGACTCTGCCCACCTCCTATAACTTCCTGGTCCATGATTTTCACCTCTGCAGCCATTTTACAATGTGACTCCGCCCACAGATTATACTGTATTCTGTTATCAAAAACGTCTTGAAAACGATTGAGAGGTTGTCGCAGCCCCGCCCCCAGATACAGGATCAGTGATATCATTATGTATCTTCACGTATAGAACTCAACCAAGAAGATGATTCCGAACCCCATCGTCATCACGTGGCCCATCCTCTTCCTGGAGTATGAGGGAGCCTTCATCCAGGTATAGTCCTCCAAGTCCACTGTCTGTAGCAACAGAGATAGGGGGAGACCAGCTGGGTGGAGTGTTTGGTGATGAAAGTTCTAGACCTCCAGGTTGGTGGACATATTAAAAGCATATCATAATATAGGCTGCTTGTTATCCTTGTCAGCAGGTAGTCTGTGTTCCCAAGATCTTGTCAATAGGTAGGCTGTTCTCCCTTACTCTTGTCAGTAGGTAGGCTGTTCTCCATTACTCTTGTCAGTAGGAAGGCTGTTTTCCCCTATTCGTGTCAGTAAGTAGTCTGTTTTCCCAGGTGCTGGTCAGTAAGCACACTGTTCTCCCTTACTCTTGTCAGTAAGCAGGCTGTTCTCCCTTACTCTTGTCAGTAAACAGGCTGTTCTCCCTTACTCTTGTACGTAAGTAGTCTTTTCTCCCAAGCTCCGGTCAGTAAGTAGGCTGTCTCCATTACTCTTGTCAGTAAGTAGGCTGTACACCTAGGCTCTGGTCAGTAAGTAGGTCGTTCTCCCTTACTCTTTTCAGTAGGTATGCTGTTTTCCCTTACTCTCGTCAGTAGGTAGGCTGTTCTCCCTTACTCTCGTCAGTAGGTAGGCTGTTCTCCATTACTCTTGTCAGTAAATAGGCTCTTCGCCCTTACTCTTGTTAGTAGGTAGGCTGTTCTCCCCTACTCTTGTCAGTAAGTAGTCTGTTCTCCCAGGTACTGGTCAGTAAGCAGGCTGTTCTCCCTTACTCTTGTACGTAAGTAGTCTTTTCTCCCAAGCTCTGGTCAGTAAGTAGGCTGTCTCCATTACTCTTGTCAGTAAGTAGGCTGTACACCCAGGCTCTGGTCAGTAAGTAGGTCGTTCTCCCTTACTCTTTTCAGTAGGTATGCTGTTTTCCCTTACTCTTGTCAGTAGGTAGTCTGTTCTCCCTAACTCTTGTCAGTAGGTAGGCTGTTCTCCCTTACTCTTGTTAGTAGGTAGGCTGTTCTCCATTACTCTTGTCAGTAAATAGGCTCTTCGCCCTTACTCTTGTTAGTAGGTAGGCTGTTCTCCCTTACTCTCGTCAGTAGGTAGGCTGTTCTCCATTACTCTTGTCAGTAAATAGGCTCTTCGCCCTTACTCTTGTTAGTAGGTAGGCTGTTCTCCCCTACTTTTGTCAGTAAGTAGTCTGTTCTCCCAGGTGCTGGTCAGTAAGCAGGCTGTTCTCCCTTACTCTTGTACGTAAGTAGTCTTTTCTCCCAGGCTCCGGTCAGTAAGTAGGCTGTCTCCATTACTCTTGTCAGTAAGTAGGCCATTCTCTCTTACTCTTTTCAGTAGGTAGGCTGTTCTCCCTTACTATTATTATTAGGTATTAGGTAAGTTCTACATTACTCTTCTCAGTAAGTAGTCTGTTCTCCCAGGCACTGGTCAGTAAGCAGGCTGTCCTCCCTGACTCTTGTCAGTAAACAGGCCATTCTCCCAGGTTCTGGTCAGTAAGCAGCCTGTTTTCCCTTACCCTTGTCAGTAAGCAGACTTTTCTCTTGTCAGTAAGTAGGATATTTTCCCATACTTTTGTCAGTAGGTATGCTGTTCTCCCTTACTGTTTTTAGTAAGTAGGCTGTTCTTCCTTAATCTTGTAAGTAGGCTGTTCTCCCATACTCTTGTCAGGTTGTTCACCCTTACTCTTGTCAGTAAGTAGTCTGTTCTCCCTTACTCTCGTAAGTAGGCTGTACCCCACTTGACTTGTAGGTAGGTGGGATGTTATCCCTTATTCTTATCAGTAAGTAGGCTGTTCTCCCAGGATCTGTTCAATAAGCAGGCTGTTCTACCTTACTCTTGTAAGTAGGCTATTCTCTCAGGCTCTGGTCAATAAGCAGGCTGTTCTCCTTTACTCTTGTCAGAGAGTAGGCTGTTCTCCCTTACTTTTGTCAGTAAACAGGCTGTTCTCCCTTACTCTTGTCAGTACACAGGCTTTTCTCCCTTACTCTTGTCAGTATACATGCTGTTCTTCCTTACTATTATCAGTAAAAGGACTGTTCTCCCTTACTCTTGTCAGTACACAGGCTGTTCTCCCTTACTCTTATCAGTAGACAGTAAGCAGTCTGTTCTCCTATGCTCTGGTCAGTAAGCAGGCCATTCTCCATTACTTTTGTCAGTAATTAGGCTGGTCTCCTTATTTTTTGTCCGTAAGCAGGCTGTTCTCCCTTACTCTTATAGTCAAGTAGGATATTCTCCCTTACTCTTGCCACTAAGTAGGCAGTTCTCTCTTACTCTTGTCAGCAAGTTGGCTGTTCTTCTAGGCTGTAGTCAGTAAGCATACAGTTCTCCCATGATCTAGTCAATAAGCAGGCTGTTCTCCATTACTCTTGTCAGGAAGTAGGCTGTTCTCCCAGGGTGAAGTCAGTAAGCAGGCTGTTCTCCCAGGCTGTAGTCAGTAAGCAGGCTGTTCTCCCAGACTGTACTCAGTAAGCAGGCTGTAATCAGTAAGCAACCTGTTCTCCATTACTCTTGTCAGTAAGCAGCCTGTTGTCCATTATTCTTGTCAGTAAGCAGCCGGTTCTCCATTACTCTTGTCAGTAAGCAGGCTGTTCTCCATTACTATTGTCAGTAAGCAGGCTGTTCTCCATTACTGTTGTCAGTAAGCAGGCTGTTCTCCATTACTATTGTCAGTAACAAGGCTGTTCTCCATTACTATTGTCAGTAAGCAGGCTGTTCTCCATTACTCTTGTCAGTAAGCAGGCTGTTCTCCATTACTATTGTCAGTAAGCAGGCTATTCTCCATTACTCTTGTCAGTAAGCAGGCTGTTCTCCATTATTCTTGTCAGTAAGCAGGCTGTTCTCCCTTACTCTTGTCAGTAAGCAGGCTGTTCTCCCTTACTCTTGTCAGTAAGCAGGCTGTTCTCCATTACTCTTGTCAGTAAGCAGGCTGTTCTCCATTATTCTTGTCAGTAAGCAGGCTGTTCTCCCTTACTCTTGTCAGTAAGCAGGCTATTCTCCATTACTCTTGTCAGTAAGCAGGCTATTCTCCATTACTCTTGTCAGTAAGCAGGCTGTTCTCCCTTACTCTTGTCAGTAAGCAGGCTGTTCTCCCTTACTCTTGTCAGTAAGCAGGCTGTTCTCCATTACTCTTGTCAGTAAGCAGGCTGTTCTCCATTACTATTGTCAGTAAGCAGGCTGTTCTCCATTACTATTGTCAGTAAGCAGGCTGTTCTCCATTACTCTTGTCAGTAAGCAGCCTGTTGTCCATTATTCTTGTCAGTAAGCAGCCGGTTCTCCATTACTCTTGTCAGTAAGCAGGCTGTTCTCCATTACTCTTGTCAGTAAGCAGGCTGTTCTCCATTACTCTTGTCAGTAAGCAGGCTGTTCTCCATTACTATTGTCAGTAAGCAGGCTGTTCTCCATTACTATTGTCAGTAACAAGGCTGTTCTCCATTACTATTGTCAGTAACAAGGCTGTTCTCCATTACTCTTGTCAGTAACAAGGCTGTTCTCCCTTACTCTTGTCAGAAGTTCCAGCGAGAACTGAGCAGTAAGTGGATCCTGGACACGGTTACCAGCGGAGCTCACGTTCTTAAAGGGAAGGTTTACAGAAACTTTATTGTGGATTTTGCAATCTGCAATTCAAAGCATTTCCAGAGGGCGGTGTCGGTGCTGCAGGTGAGGCTTCCATAGGTGATAACACAGTGGAGATATCTTCATCTAATACTCTGTATAATATATGTGTACCCCATTACCACACAGCGGCTGAGCGGGCACCCCCAGACCCGCTGCACAGAGACCCTGCTTCAGTCTATCTACGGGGAACAGACTGAGCAGATGAGGAACACAGAGATGTCTCAGCACATCAGAGCCGCAACGTCCAGGGACAAGGTGAGAGTCCGGGGCCACAAACCGGGGCAAATACTGGAGCTGTCCATCATAACAGTCCGAATCATACTGAGGGACCTTATCCAGTCATCCGCAGGATGCTACAGCCATGCCAGTCCCCGTACCCACATAGCAGTATCAGACAGAGTACTGTACAGCCGTGCCAGTCCCCGTACCCATATAGCAGTATCAAACAGATTACTGTACAGCGGTGCCAGTCCCAATACCCCCATGGCAGTATCAGACAGAGTACTGTACAGCCGAGCCGTGCCTAATAACAGTTTCAGTCAGCCATAATATCCCCAAACTACCATACAACAACCCCAGCCATATTACTACATATCAGCCACAGTACCCAATAACAGTATCAGCCAAAAGTACTTAATAAGTGTCAGTCAGCCAAGACACCATATAAACATCAGTAAACCCCAAACAGTTCAAGATGAAGTTCACCACAACAGTATCTACCTGCTCCAGTACCCCACAGCAGTGCCAGTCAACCACAATAAACCTCAGTGCCTCATAATTCTGCCATCCAACGATACTACCTCCATAACAGTGCCATCCAGCCACAGTACCCCATCACAGTGTCAGTCAACCCTAGTACTCCATGAGACAGCCACTTGCTGAATCCACATAACAATGCCAGTCTCTGTGTCCAGACACGCACTCTCTCCTCCTCCTCTCACAGCATTGAACTCTCAGCAGCCGTTTTATAACATGGTCTCACTGTGCCAAAAATCATAGGAGATAGATTATTAACAGCAGCTGGAAAGATGGCACCAAAACCCTTCACCACCAGGCTAGAGATCCCCGGTGGCACCAGCAGGCTGGCATATGGCACTATATAGAATGAGTGGTTACTAAGGATGGCGGACACCGGACGGACCGTGAAGCTGCCATACACCGGAGGCTGCTGGGTGAACACCTGTTCTGCCGCCTCCACCTAACGTACATGCTCAGCCTTGGTCCCATGGTTATTTCAATGGGAGAGAGGAATAGGCTACTGCCAGACAGCAGAATTGTGATTTCAGCTGTGAGTGTAATTTGAGTTCTCAATTACGATTGGTTGCTGGGAGGCAGCAGCAGTCACATGCTCACTCCTCTGTACAGGTGCTGCCGGCAGCCATCGTGAGTTTGCTGCGTAACTGCCCGGTGGCGGAGGCCAGGACACGTCTCGAGTCATCCGAAAGCATCCGGGCGGCCATTGAATCTTCTCTCAATGTTCCGGGAAGGAAACGAGTGGCAGAGAGCACAGAGTCAGCAGGACGCAGCCGATAGACGTCCTAGATCCTTCCCAGCGGTTGACAGGACATCTCCGGAATCATTCTGTATATTTCAAGATTTTGTATCTTTATTAAAACTGAAATTGTAAATGAATACAAATTCAAAATTTATCTGTGACCAATCAGAGGGCAGGAATTCATCACATGATCTGACAGGATATATCCAACAATGAGCTCAGTCCGTCCATGAAGGGGCAGGAGGACAAGATATAAATGTCTGTTCAGTGAGGGCCCCGGGCTCCTGGAAATAACCTTGTGTCTGCGTATTCCAGTAGATTATATGTTCATAAATCTAAGCCATGGCCTCTCCAACTCATTTTCATGTGAGATGGAGGATGAGAAGACAGAGAACATCCACTGAACCCTGAACCTGCAGCTCCACAAGTCAGAAAGTATACAGCAGTGACATCACAGCTCACCAGATATATTACACAGGAGGTGACATCACAGCTCACCAGATATATTACACAGCAGTGACATCACAGCTCACCAGATATATTACACAGGAGGTGACATCACAGCTCACCAGATATATTATACAGCAGTGACATCACAGCTCACCAGATATATTATACAGGAGGTGACATCACAGCTCACCAGATATATTACAGAGCAATGACATCACAGCTCACCAGATATATTATACAGGAGGTGACATCACAGCTCACCAGATATATTATACAGGAGGTGACATCACAGCTCACCAGATATATTATACAGCAATGATATCACAGCTCACCAGATATATTATACAGGAGGTGACATCACAGCTCACCAGATATATTACACAGCAATGACATCACAGCTCACCAGATATATTACAGAGCAATGACATCACAGCTCACCAGATATATTATACAGGAGGTGACATCACAGCTCACCAGATATATTATACAGGAGGTGACATCACAGCTCACCAGATATATTATACAGGAGGTGACATCACAGTTCACCAGATATATTATACAGCAGTGACATCACAGCTCACCAGATATATTATACAGGAGGTGACATCACAGTTCACCAGATATATTACACAGCAGTGACATCACAGCTCACCAGATATATTATACAGGAGGTGACATTACAGCTCACCAGATATATTACACAGCAGTGACATCACAGCTCACCAGATATATTATACAGCAATGATATCACAGCTCACCAGATATATTATACAGGAGGTGACATTACAGCCTCACCAGATATATTACACAGCAGTGACATCACAGCTCACCAGATATATTATACAGGAGGTGACATCACAGCTCACCAGATATATTACACAGCAGTGACATCACAGCTCACCAGATATATTATACAGGAGGTGACATCACAGCTCACCAGTTATGTTATACAGCAATGACATCACAGCTCACCAGATATATTACACAGGAGTGACATCACAGCTCACCAGATATATTATACAGGAGGTGACATCACAGCTCACCAGATATATTATACAGCAATGATATCACAGCTCACCAGATATATTATACAGGAGGTGACATCACAGCTCACCAGATATATTATACAGCAGTGACATCACAGCTCACCAGATATATTATACAGGAGGTGACATTACAGCTCACCAGATATATTACACAGCAGTGACATCACAGCTCACCAGATATATTACACAGCAGTGACATCACAGCTCACCAGATATATTACACAGCAGTGACATCACAGCTCACCAGATATATTACACAGCAGTGACATCACAGCTCACCAGATATATTACAGAGCAATGACATCACAGCTCACCAGATATATTATACAGGAGGTGACATCACAGCTCACCAGATATATTATACAGGAGGTGACATCACAGTTCACCAGATATATTATACAGCAATGATATCACAGCTCACCAGATATATTATACAGGAGGTGACATCACAGCTCACCAGATATATTATACAGGAGGTGACATCACAGTTCACCAGATATATTATACAGCAGTGACATCACAGCTCACCAGTTATATTATACAGCAGTGACATCACAGCTCACCAGATATATTATACAGGAGGTGACATTACAGCTCACCAGATATATTACACAGCAGTGACATCACAGCTCACCAGATATATTATACAGGAGGTGACATCACAGCTCACCAGATATATTACACAGCAGTGACATCACAGCTCACCAGATATATTACACAGCAGTGACATCACAGCTCACCAGATATATTACACAGGAGTGACATCACAGCTCACCAGATATATTACAGAGCAATGACATCACAGCTCACCAGATATATTATACAGCAGTGACATCACAGCTCACCAGATATATTACACAGGAGGTGACATCACAGCTCACCAGTTATGTTATACAGCAATGACATCACAGCTCACCAGATTTATTACACAGGAGTGACATCACAGCTCACCAGATATATTATACAGGAGGTGACATTACAGCTCACCAGATATATTACACAGCAGTGACATCACAGCTCACCAGATATATTATACAGGAGGTGACATCACAGCTCACCAGATATATTACACAGCAGTGACATCACAGCTCACCAGATATATTACACAGCAGTGACATCACAGCTCACCAGATATATTATACAGGAGGTGACATCACAGCTCACCAGATATATTATACAGCAGTGACATCACAGCTCACCTGTTATGTTATACAGCAATGACATCACAGCTCACCAGATATATTACACAGGAGTGACATCACAGCTCACCAGTTATATTATACAGCAGTGACATCACAGCTCACCAGTTATATTATACAGCAGTGACATCACAGCTCACCAGTTATATTACACAGCAGTGACATCACAGCTCACCAGTTATATTATACAGGAGGTGACTTCACAGCTCACCAGATATATTATACAGGAGTGACAACACAGTTCACCAGATATATTACACAGCAGTGACATCACAGCTCACCAGATATATTATGCAGGAGGTGACATCACAGCTCACCAGATATATTATACAGGAGTGACAACACAGTTCACCAGATATATTACACAGCAGTGACATCACAGCTCACCAGATATATTATACAGGAGGTGACATCACAGCTCACCAGTTATGTTATACAGCAATGACATCACAGCTCACCAGATATATTACACAGGAGTGACATCACAGCTCACCAGATATATTATACAGGAGGTGACATCACAGCTCACCAGATATATTATACAGGAGGTGACATCACAGCTCACCAGATATATGACACAGCAGTGACATCACAGCTCACCAGATATATTACACAGCAATGACATCACAGCTCACCAGATATATTACACAGCAGTGACATCACAGCTCACCAGATATATTACACAGCAATGACATCACAGCTCACCAGATATATTACACAGCAGTGACATCACAGCTCACCAGATGTATTATACAGCAGTCACATCACAGCTCACCAGATATATTACACAGCAGTGACATCACAGCTCACCAGATATATTATACAGCAGTCACATCACAGCTCACCAGATATATTACACAGCAGTGATATCACAGCTCTCCATATATGTTATATTATAGAGGAGGTGACATCACTGCTCTCTATATATGTTATATTATACAGAAGGTGACATCACAGCTTTCCATATATATTATACAGGAGGTGACATCACTGCTCTCTATATATGTTATATTATACAGGAGGTGACATCACTGCTCTCTATATATGTTATATTATACAGGAGGTGACATCACTCGTCCCCAGATATATTATACAACAGTGAAATCACTCATCTCCAAAAATAAGTTACATTATACAGGAGGTGACATCACTCTCTCCATATATATTATACAGAGGGTGACATCACTGTTCTTCATATATGTTATACAGAAGGTGACATCACTATTCTCCAGATATGTTACATTATGCAGAGGGTGACATCACTGGTCCTCAGATAAGTTATATTATGCAGGAGGTGACATCACTGCTCTCTATATGTGTTATATTATACAGGTGACAACACTGCTCTCCTCATATGTTATACAGAAGGGGATATCACTGGTCCCCAGATATGTTATACAGGATATGACATCACCACTGTACAGAAACAAGTTATATTATACAGCAGTTACCTCACCACTCTCTCAATATCAGCTATAGTATAAATGAGGTGACATCACTACTCATCTAGATATTAAGAATTACACCCAGTATACAGGACAGGAGAAGTGGTACTGAGCAGTGTATATATATATATATATATATATATATATATATATATATATATATATATATACAGAATAAGAGCAGATACTGAGGATTACACCCAGTATACAGGACAGGAGAAGTGGTACTGTGCAGTGTATATATATACAGAATAAGAGCAGATACTGAGGATTACACCCAGTATACGGGACAGGAGAAGTGGTACTGTGCAGTGTATATATATATACAGAATAAGAGCAGATACTGAGGATTACACCCAGTATACAGGACAGGAGAAGTGGTACTGTGCAGTGTATATATATACAGAATAAGAGCAGATACTGAGGATTACACCCAGTATACAGGACAGGAGAAGTGGTACTGTGCAGTGTATATATATATATATACAGAATAAGAGCAGATACTGAGGATTACACCCAGTATACAGGACAGGAGAAGTGGTACTGTGCAGTGTATATATATATACAGAATAAGAGCAGATACTGAGGATTACACCCAGTATACAGGACAGGAGAAGTGGTACTGTGCAGTGTATATATATACAGAATAAGAG